>RCUC01156952.1:0-70479 GCA_003697995.1 Taxidea taxus jeffersonii | reverse complement strand
TTGAAGTAGTTTAAAGCAAACTTCAGACCTCATGGCATTTTACCCTTATTATACTTTAATACTTAGTTCATGTTCAAATTTCTCCAATTGCATCAAACATCATTCTAGAGTCAATTTGTTTGAGTTTTAATCCCCCCAACCCGAACTTTGCAGACTGACTGAGCTATAATGAATTACTGAAGAGTTCAGGGCAATTTTCAAATAAACTGTCCACATTCTGGATCTGTCCACTTGCTTCCAAATGGTGATGTTTATTTTTTTTTTTTAGAGGGAGAGTACACGCATGTGCACACATGTGCAAACACACATGCACATTCACTGGGGAGGTGGGAAGGGGCAGAAGGTGAGGTGGAGAGAGAATCTTAAACAGGCTCCATGCCCGGCACAAGCCTGACATGGAGCTCAACCTCCCGACCCTGAAATCATGACCCTAGTTGAAATCAGGAGTCAGACACATAACCAACTAAGCCACCCAGGCACCACCTCCCACCCCCACTGCCCCCAAATGGTGGTGTTTATCTCCTTCCCGCATTTCCTATTACACTGAGATTCAATTTTAAGGTTTAGTAAGATTCAGGCTCAACATTTCTGGCGAGAATACATTATGGCGATACTGCCCTAAAGACTCACAAAACAAGGCAAAGCCTTATCTTTCTTGAAGGGTTTAGTGGCAGCAGTAGGATTACATAGATTTGCTTTTTCTTCTTCAGGATTTATACAACACAGTCTTAGAGTTGGAAAGAATATAAAAGAATACCACAGCTCTGCTGTGGTTCCCTGTCAGAACTGGAAGTTAACTTTGAGATAGAGATCTAAGCTAATTGGCTTACCCACGGCATGCAATTGCTTAGAGCAATTTCATTACCAGATTTGTGTAGCTGTGGCCATTAAAATTTTTTTAAAAAATCAAATATTCATTTTCAAAATCAATTTTTTTCCATCCTACCTTGCCCAAGTATCCTAAAACATGGTAGCTTGGTGATTTTCCACTTCATTAAGAAATATCTTTCAGTGATGGATAAATGGAGTTACTTAAAAGTTTATAGTTTACTTATAGAGTATTTTAGAATCATTGAATGAAAGATTCTTTACCTGTGTTGTAAATGTGCCTTTGTGTAGATGGGAAGTTCCCAAGGTTCTGAGTTAACGTCCTTGGTTAAAATAAATGTAAATAAAAACCAAGAAAGTGACAAACAGAAAAGGGGATCAAAGACTGTTATGGCATTTCCTGGTAGCATCAGTATAATTAAGACACTATTAGTTTTCTTAGAGGTTAATCATTTCGCAGGGAAAAAATGCTCAAGGCTGAAACTTGTATGCTCAAGGAATACAAAATTTGAGCCCAGAACAATTCTTTCTGAGGAAAATCTGATTAAGTTAGTCAGTGAATAGGGCTTAAAAACAGCTGATTTGAAACCACAGAAAGATTGTTTTCCCTTTTAGAAGTCTTGTCATGTCTGGCAGTCGTGAGAAGGTAAGTAAATTAAAAGAAACCTCCATTTCAATCTCCCCTTCCTCTAGCAATCCTTAGTCCTCTGGCAGAAAAATAAGCATTCCCAAAATAATACTTTCCATGAGAATTAGGTAAGATTCTATCTAAGGTTGACTGGGGCAGAAACAAAGATGGCAGAAACAAAGCTATAGATTGTGGTGACCATGTAAACATGGACATCTGACACTATGGTGGTTACAAAGAATCTAACCTAACGACTGCATGCTTGTAAGAAAAAGAGAAAACATTTTTATCATACGGGATCATATCGGAGAGAAAACGCCCTCTCAGACTGAGCAGGTGTCCAGTGGTCGATGTGCCATTTGGCTTTAGCTTGTAGGTTCCATCAAGGACTCAGACTTGAGTGGAGTTTCTTTGCTTCAGCAGTCAGGATTTTAGAACCAGTGATTTACTTTAGTGGCCACAGCAAGCCACAGTCCAGATAGAACTCTAGCATCAGGAGGAGGAGCAATCCTCTGGCCCGCAATCTTTCAAAATCATAAGCAGAATTTCCTGAGCTGTGTAGAAGATGAGTCAATTCATGGAAACTTAAGTGTTTCTGTTTCATTTTGGAATTGTTTAATCTGGATTCACTGGCAACAACAGACACATAGTTTAAATACAAAGGGAAGTCCCCTAGGGCTCCTGCTTTCTTAACTTTTCATAGCAACCCATATAGGTTAAAATCAGTGGCAAAAATAAGCTTATATTTTAGTTAAATAATAGAACCCCTTTCCTAAAGAATTCAGTCTGCCTTTGTTTACATCATCTCTGTCAGTGGGTAGAATTAATGACACTCCTGGGTTTATAGGTGGAAAGGTACATGCACAGGGATGGTGGGGGGCTGGGGCGGGGGAGATGGAAGCTACTGAAGTTGTCCTGGAGCACAATGGGAGCAAACGCTATAGTGAAAACCAACAGTGCCCTCTGCCCAGTCGTACCATCTCACGGTCTCTACCTCATCTTACCTGCCCCATCTCCACACAGAAGCAAGCAAGGGAAACAGGTAAGTTAACACAATTCCTAGAATAATGCAAACTGGTATCTATCCAGTATCATGGGCTAAGTAGTATGCTAAATGACAATGTCATAAGTTATTTTAAACTCACAACCCTTTGATGACTTACAGGTGGGAGAAGTAAGGTGCAAAGAGGTTAATTAAGTTGCCCCACATCAGAGCTAATTAGCTAAGGGCCAGGCTCGTGTATTTATGTCTCAGCACTTTATCTCCTTGCCATGGTGCTATGGCCATTTTGGCCTCTACATTCCTCATCCATACTCTCTTCTCTAACATCAAAGATGTATTTTGGACCCAAAGTACAAGCTTTAACTAAGACATAAAAACTGGCATTAGTACCAGTCTATAATATCTTGGCCTAAAATTCCAAAATACAGAAAGCTCTGAAAGTTAAGGTTTTTGATGTTTTAGAGATACCTCCTGAATTGTGGCTCCACAGCATGTACTGTTTTTCACTCTCATAACTTAGGGGAAAAGACATGGTTTTAGTTCAAGGTCTAGAAGATACATTCTGACTTAATGCAAGAAAACACACGAGAAAATTTGTGCAGAAAAATTTTATGAATTTAACTAGGTGCACATGGCTAGTTAATGGCAGAAGTGAAACAGGCCCAGTTCTTGAAATTCTGTTCTGTGGAGCTCCTAATACACCTCTTTGACAAGGGCTTTATATTTCCCTGGCTTAGCAAAGAACTTCCGATGACTGCTGTAGTTGATCAGATGCTGGGGCGGGCCATGCCAGAACTGCTCCCCAGAGCACAAAGTCAGACCTCTCTCATTTGGAGTTCTCCTTAGGGGCAGAGGAGAAACAGCAGATAGTAACTTTCACCAAAAGATAGTTGGTATGTTTCAGCAATATGTCCAAGAATTAACTGTAATGCTTATTTTATTTTTAAAGATTTTGAGGGGCACCTGGGTGGCTCAATGGGTTAACCCTCTGCCTTCGGCTCAGGTCATGATCCCAAGGTCCTGGGATCGAGCCCTGCATTGGGCTCTCTCCTCAGTGGGGAGCCTGCTTCCTCCTCTCTCTCTGCCTGCCTCTCTGCCTATTTGTGATCTCTCTCTGTCAAATAAATAAATAAAATATTTTTAAAAAGAAAAAAAAGGTTTTGAGAGAGAGCACTCGCATGGGTGTGTGTGAATTGAGGGCTAGGCAGGGAGCTTGAGGCGGGCTCCATCCCAGGACCCTGAAATCATGACCTGAGCCTAAGGCAGAGGTTTAACCGACTGAATCACCCAGGCGTCCCTCTAATGCTTATTTTAAAATAGGCATTCCAGGCCCCCCTGGGTGGCTCAGGGGGTTAGGCCTCTGCTTTCCGCTCAGGTCATGATCCCAGGGTCCTGGGATGGAGCCCTGCATGGGGCTCTCTGCTCAGCAGGGAGCCTGCTTCCCTTCCTCTCTCTGCCTGCCTCTCTGCATACTTGTGATCTCTGTCAAATAAATAAACTCTTTAAAAAAAATAAAAAATAAAATAAAGTAGGCATTCCATTTCTCCTATCCCTCCACCCTAAGCTTGTAGAAATCTGCATTTCAGCAAGTACTCTAGTGATTCCAGGGCAGAGTCCTCTGGTCCTCTGGCCATGCCTTGTTAAGCTGTCGCTGCATCCCATGTCTTCCTAGTTGCATAGCTCCAGGGACAGCCACTCACAGTAGAATCTCTTTGTGAAGGAGCCCCCTGTTATGCAGTATAAAACCTGTGTAGCCCTTCACCATGGACCTGTACATCAGCAGACAAATGCCCCTTCATAAATGTCAACTAGACAGATGCAGTCCTGCATAGGATATCCCAAGGGAAGGCCAACAAAAATGAGAAGAGGTCAGTTCCGATCATCCAGAATGTTGCAATTAGGATATGTAGAAATATTAATTTTATAGGAAACATATAGATTTATAGAAATATATAGAAATTTTAATTTCCACATACATGTTTGTTTTAAAGTTAAAACTTATCTTTATTAAAAGAAAGGAAATAATGAAGATCACAGCAGAAATCAGTGATGTAAAGACTAAAAAACAATTTTTAAAAAAGTCAATGAAACAAAGAGCTGGTTCTTTGAAAAGATAAAATTGGCAAACCTTTAGCCAGACCAACCAAGAAAAAAAGAGAAAGGACACAAATAAAATAAAAAATGAGAGAGGGGAAGTAATAACTGACACAAAAGAAAGACAAAGGATTATAAGAGAATACTATGAAAATTTACATGCCAACAACTGGACAACCTAGAAGAAATGGATAAATTCCTAGAAACATTCAGTCCTCCAAAACTGAACCAGGAAGAAATAGAAAATCTGAACAGGCAATAACAAATAATAAAATTGAATCAATAATCAAAAACTATATTAAAAAATTCAGAACCAGATGGATTCACAAGTGAATTCTACCAGACATTTATATTTTTAAAAATTTTTAAGATTTTATTTATTTAAGAGAGAGCCCATGAGCACAAACAGGGGGAGGGAGAGGAAGAAGCAGACTCCCTGATGGGCAGGAGCCCAACATGGGGCTTGATCCTAAGAAACTGATATCATGACCTGAGCTGAAGGCAGACACTTACTTGACTGAGCCACCCAGGTGCCCCTCTACCACATTTAAAGAATACATATTCTCCTCAAATGATTCCAAACAATAGAAGAGGAAGGAAAGCTACCAAATATATTCTATGAGGCCAGCATTACCCTGATAATAAAATCAAAGGCACCACAAAAAAGAAAACTATAGGCCAATATCCCTGAAGAACATATATACATAAATCCTCAACATATTATCAAACTGCATATAAAAATACATTAAAAAATCATTCACCACAATCATAGGATTTATTCCTGGGATGCATGGATGGTTCAATATTTGCAAATCAATCAACATCATACACCATATTAACAAAATGAAGGATAAAATCATATGATCACCTCAATAGATTCAGAAAAAGTATTTGACAATGTGCAACACCCATTTATGCTAAAACCATTCAGCAAAATGGGGTTAGAGAAAAGATATCTCAACATTATAAGGCATATATGAAAAACCTACAACTAACAATATATTCAATTAACTTAAACTGAGAGTTTTCCCTCTAAGGTCAGGAACAAGACAAGGATATCAACTCTCACCACTTTTATTCAACATAGTAGTAGAATTCCTAGCCATAGCAATCAGACAAGAACAAGAAGAGGCATCCATATTGGTAAAGAAGTTAAACTGTTGCTATTTGAAGATAACCTAATACTATACGTAGAAAATCCTAAAGACTCCACCAAAAACTACTAAAAGTAATAAATTCAGTAAAGTGACAGGATGCAAAATTAATACCCAGAAATTCATAGCATTTCAATACAGTAACAACAAAGTCACAGAAATAGAAATTAAAAAAAAAACAAAGAAACACCATTTACAAGTACACTAAAAATAATAAAATATATGGGAATAAACTTAACCAAAGAGGTGAAAGACCTATACTCTGAAAGCTACAAAACACTGAAGAAAGAAACTGAAGATGACATAAACAAATGGAAAGATGTTCCATGCTAATGAACTGGAAGAATTAATATTGTCAAGATGTCCATAAAGCTATCAACAGATTCCGTGCAACCCTATCAAAATACCAAAAGCATTTTTCATAATGTTAGAATAATCCTAAAATAAATGTTAGAATAATCCTAATGTTAGAATAATCCTAAAATAAAATGTTAGAATAATCCTAAAATTTGAATGGAACCTCAGAAGATCCTGAATAGCCAAAGCAATCCTGAGAAAGAAGAACAAAGCTGGAAGTATCATAATTCCAAATTTTAAGGCATACTACAAAACTGTAGTAATCAAAACAGTATGATAGTGGCACAAAAATAGATCAATGATACAAAATAGAGACCCTAGAAATAAACCCACATGTATATGGTCAATTAATACATGACAGAGATGGCAAGAATATGCAATAGGGAAAAGATAATCTTTTTAATACATGATATTGGGAAAACTGGACAGCTACATGAAGAAGAATGAAACTGGACTGCTTTTTTACAACACACACAAAAATAAACTCAAAATGGATTTAGACCTAAATGCAAGACCTGAAACCATAAAAATCCTAGAGGGAAAGACAGGCACAATTTCCCCAACATCAGCCTTATCAACATTTTTTATCAACATCATCTACATTTTTCAATTATCAACATTTTTCTAAATATGTCTCCTAAAGCAAGAGAAACAAAAGCAAAAATAAACTGTTTAGACTACATCAAAATAAAGTTTTTACAAAGCAAAGGAAACCAAGAAAACAAGAAGTCAACCTAACGAATGAGAGAAGATATTTACAAATTATATATCCAATAAGGGGTTAATATCCAAAATATACAAAGAAGCTATACAAGTCAACACCAAGAAAACCCGAACAATCTGATTTCAAAATGGGCAGGGGATCTGAATAGATGTTTTTCCAAAGAATACAACTAGATAGCCAACAGATACATGAAAAGATGCTCACATCATTTATCATCAGAGAAATGCAAACCAAAACGACAATGAGATGTTGCCTCACACCTGCTAGAGTGGCTACAATCAAGAAGACAAGAAACAGCAAGTATCAGCAAGGATATGGAGAAAAAGGAACCCTCGTGCACTATTGGTGGGAATGTACATTGGTATAACTAGTATGGAAAACACTATGGAGGTTCCTCAAAAAATTAACAGAAATACCATACGATTTAGTAATTCCACTACTGGGTATTTAACCAGAGAAAATAAAAACACTAACTTTTAAAAAAAGATTTAATTATTTGAGAGACAGAGTGCATGAGTAGGGGGAAGGGGCAGAGGGAGAGGGAAAAGCAGACTCCCTGCTTAGCAGGGGGCTCAATCCCAGGACCCTGAGATCATGACCTGAGCCAAAGGCAAACACTTAAGTAACTGACTGAGCCACCCAGGTGCCCCCCAAAACACTAACTTGAAAAGAGATATGCACCGCTATGTTTACGGCAGCATTATTTATAATAGCCAAATTGTGGAAGCATTATAAGTATCCATCAATAGAAGAATGGGTAAGGAAGATGTGATTGATAGATATATATATATATGATGGAATTTTAAACAGTCGTATAAAGCAATGAGATCATGCTTTTTGAGAAAACATGAAAGGACCCAGAGAATATTATGCTAAGTGAAGTAAGTTGGTCAGAGAAAGACAAATAGAATCTTTTAAAAAAAAATGAATAAATAAACCAAAAACAAAATCAGAACTATAAATACAGAAAGCAAACTGATGGTTGCTGGCAGGGTTTTTTGGGGGGGGGGGATCGGGCAAAATGAGTGAAGGGGAGGGGGAGATATAGGCCTCCAGTTGTAGAATGAGTAAGTCATAGGAATAAAAAGCAGAGCATAAGGAATATAGTCAGTGATACTTAACAGTGATCTAACAGGAGAGATGGTGGCTACACTTGTGGTGAAAGTAGCAGAGTGTATAAACTTGTCACTTTCACTGAGTCCTACACCTGAAACTAATGTAACATTGTGTGTCCAATGTAGCTGTCTCATGAAATTAAATCTAACACGTTGTTCTTTAAACTATATCATTTTATATATAAATGTTATTTTTATATTTTATATAATATAGTTTTGTATAGTAAAAAATATATATATATATATATAGTTTTTATTTTTTTCTCATTGCTTAAGCTTCTGAAAGATCATAATCCAGCCCTGTTTGCATCTTTTCATCTTGTTTTCTGTCAACCTCATTCTTTACCACTTACCTACTTTCCTCCCAAACTAACCTTACCCCAAACTCTTCCACCAATAGCCCCCTCCAAACACCCTCAAGAAACCCATCTGCTTAGCCACTTTCAGATCAGTCCTGACAGTCCTAAACCTTATCTTGACCTGGTTTCTGATCACCCAGTTGTTTCTTAAGCTAATAACTTATGGTGGCATTTCAGGCACTGGACTAAGTAGATTGGTATGTTTAGATTATTTGTTTAGGTAGATTTTTCAACACTTTTCAAATTATACCACATATCTGCCTCACCATTCATGAATACAGATGAAAACCTAATTTCTTTCTTTCTCTTTCATAGTTTGTTTATTTACTTGATACAGAGAGAGAGAGACAGAACAAGCAGGGGGAGTGGGAGAGGGAGAAGCAGGCTCCCTGCTGAGGAGGGAACCCAACTCGGGGCTTGATCCCAGGATACTAGGATCATGACCCAAGCCGAAGGCACAGTCGCTTAAGCTACTGGGCCACCCAGGTGCCTCAGAATGTAATTGCTACTTTTACAAGACTGGTTGTCTGTTTATGACTTTTGCTGGAACTGCACCCCTTGCCCCCCGCACAGGGGGAGTGTGCCACAAAGCCAAATAAAAGGCCTTTCTGAAAGGAAAAGATGGCCACCTCCAAGCTAGAATTAGCACTATTGCACTGAGAACTAAGTAGAGGGGAAAGAGGTAGAACGCATCACTAGACTGGTCAGTATCCTAGAGAGTGTAAACACTCCACAAAGTCAGAAGGGTCATTCTTTCTCCAGGTGGCTCAGGCCTTGGGGGCCATTATGCCTAAATCGTTAGCCCTTGGAGTCAAGAATTATGCCACTTGGTCTTGTAAATTCTTGCCCCAGGAGCATCTTGCAGGTATGGAAGCTCAACTAACTGAGCCACCCAGGCTCCCCAGAAGGAGGCATCTTGTGCAAATAGTTACTATGCAGAATATATGCATTTAAAAGTAGCTATCTCCATTGGTATAGCCAGTCCTTAAGAATAGAACATACACTTGTTTTTTTAAGATTTTAAATTTGTTAAAGGATTCTTAGTCACTTATGAAACAATAATTGTTTTAATTTCTATGCATGTTAAAAGTTGTTCAATTTTCTAATTCTCACCCCTGCAGCATACTTGCTCTGTGAAGAAGTCTTTCCATGTAATTTTAAAAATAGAGAAATAATTGAAGTGCTTTAACACACTTGCCTATGTTGTTGACATATTCTGTGTCACAGAGTAAATGTTTTCACGGTACGTAGAATTCAGACTGAATGGTGCAGTTTGTTTTCAGTGCTTACTTGAATTGTATTTTGCTTATTCAGGTATTATATATTAACTGATGAATAGCACAGACTGTGTGGTATAACAGATGTTTATTTTAGAACACTTTGGAGGCTGGAAGTCCAAGCTCAAGGTGCCTGAAGGGCTGATGTCTGGTGAGCTATCTCTTCTTGGATTGTAGATACTGCCTTCTCACTGTGTTCTCACATAGCATTTCTCTGTGCATGCACTCTTGGGGTCTCTTTCTCTTTTTTATAAGGACATAAATCCTGTTGTTGATTAGGGCCACACCTTTATGACTTTATATAACCTTCACTACCTCCTTGAAGGCTCTATCTTTAAACAGGGTCACATTGGGAGGGAGGAGTTCAACATACGAAAATTGTGGGGGTCACAATTCAGTTCAAAACAGAGCTGTAATAACCAGAGTATTTGGGGTTTAGAACACACACAGAATTCAATCTAAATGCTTAATGCACAGCCTAAATAAGTCCATAAAACAAAATCTTGATTTTAAATCTAATGTTTTAGAAATAAGATTAGAGCAAAGAAGAAAGAATAATGTCCATCACCCAGAGAAAAGAAGAGGTTTCTTAGAAGAGGACAATACTTATGGCACTGAAAACAATGAGTAGTGCTTGTTTTCCCAATGCCATAGTAACATTTTTGTAGTATTTTATTTCCTATGTGTTTTTATCATTATAGGCTGCTAAACACAGAAATTTTTATTTTCTATTGGCTATGCACACTAATTTCAAATTGAATTTATATATGCTCCATATTTCCCCCAAACATCCATATGAATGGCCAAAATTAGAATGCAATTGAAAAAAATTTAGTGTCTAGTGGAAAGGTGGTGTGATTATTAATACATAAAAGTATAACTTCCAAATTATGTTTCCCATAAATTAATAGTTTTCCAAGACTTTCTAAGCTATGTTTTCTTTTGAACCTGAACACTTGCTGGGTATAAGTGCTTAGAAAATGTCACATGCTGGGGTGCCTGGGTGGCTCGGTGGGTTAAAACCTCTGCCTTCAGCTCAGGTCATGATCCCAGGGTCCTAGGATCGAGCCCCGCATTGGGCTCTCTGCTCAGTGAGAAGCCTGCTTCCCTTCCTCCTCTCTCTCTCTGCCTGCCTCTCTGCCTACTAGTGATCTCTGTCTGTCAAATAAATAAATAAATAAAATCTTTAAAAAAAGAAAAAATAGAAAATGTCACATGCTCTTTGAAGTTCCCTCTACTCTCATCTTCATCTTCAGCCCAACTTTGCCTAGGGCTTTGGAGGCTGATGCGGATGAACTGCAGAGGACTGAAGGTAGAGTCCCTATTCATCTCACCAATGGGCTTGCAGTACTGCTGAGCCCATTATCACGTCCTCATGAATGTGGAGTGCCCCCAGTAAATTTTCCATTATTGTCTCAGTGCTTTATAAGTTTACAATCCAAGAAGAAGAAAAAGAGAAAAAAGACCAGTTGCATTTAAAGATAAGTCGGAAAAAGTTTCAAGTGAGCAACTAGATGAGTAATAAACTACAACAGAGTATCAGGGTTGGAAAAAATGCTAAAGATCATCTCTAATTTTATCAATGAGGGAAAGGGAACAAGCACAAAAGAATCTCCTCTGTGGAGATCATGAAGTTATGACCACAGGGGACCATGAGGTGGAATAAGGATGAGTTGTCAGAGAGAGAGAAAGGGGAGAAGCCATGGCCCATGTAACAGGGCAGGAATAGGTCACTAGGCAACAGAGCCCCATGGTTAAGATAATAAGTTCTGGCATCAGACATACCTGGGTTTGAATCCCAGCTACCATCACTCAATAGCAGTGTGACCTCAGAAAAGCTGTTTGTCCTCCAAATGTCTGTCTTTATCTGAAAAAGAGGATAATAATTGTATTAATTAACTGGAAGAATTGTTTTACATTTACATGTAGAATGTTTGGATGGGGGACTAGTACACAGCGCTCACTAAATACTAGTGATTTATCAATCTCTCCTCTGAACAACCTAAAAATGCTTCACAGAAAATTTAGGGATTTCAGGAACAGTTTAAATAATAGGTATGAGGAAGAAGTAAGACTCATAAAAATGTAATTACAGAATTTCCAGTTTCCACAATATATGGATTGAGATAATATAGACCCTTCTCCAGCTATAAACATATAAAGAGGCCAGAAAACATAACAAAAGATATTAACTACATAGTTGAACAAAGAGGGGAAAAATAAAGTCCCATCCAGAAATGAAGAAGGAGGCTAGAGCCAGATTTGTTGGCCATGGCTGGGATCCTAAAACACAGGTGCTGGAAGGAAGGAGGTATTAATGCCCAAGTGAAAATACATGAGGCCAGAGGCTTGCAGATGACAGAATTCTAGAACTGAAACCCTTCAGCCCTGGTAAGACTGCTTTCTCCATGAAAGAATGACCAGGGGGTCTACCCACTAACTACTAAGTAGCAAGAGACTTGCCTAAGGCTGTAGGGGAGAGCTTCCTTGAGAAATTATTGTTAAAATTATTGTTAAAAGGAATCATAGGCAAGTGATGCTCCTGTTGGAACAGCACTTATACCACTAAGATATGTTGAATTTCTACACATACCCCATAGATCAATGCTAAATATGTGCTCATAATGAAAAAATGAAAAAATTAAAGTATACAAAGATACAGTTCACCATGAGGCAGGCAGCAGAAGCTAACACAACAAACAAAAGTATTAGTATAAAATTTCTTGAGATGATGGAAGAATTTGGAAGAAAATCTAAAATACCTGAGTTTAAAATTATTAAGGTGACTAAAAAAAAGAAGAGAAAACCCAAAGAAGGATACATGTACAAAGAATAGGAAGATATAAAAAAGAAAGAAATGTAACCTCTATAAATGAAAAATAAGGTCTTTGAAACAGACAAACAAAAAAAAACTTCAGAGAAAGATTAAACAGCAGATTAGCCAAATTGGAAAATTGGTGAGCTAGTTGAGAGAGAAAGATTGTAAAAATATGAAAGGATGCTAAAAGAAACATAAGGAAGACTAGAAAGACCCAACATACTTGTATTGAGATTTTCCAAAGGACAGAGAACATAGAATATTGGGAAAGAATGTCTGAAAATTTTCCAGAATGATTCAAGAACTGTAATTCTCAGTTTGAAGAAGCATCAATTTTGAGTGGGATAAATAAGTTCACACCTACATATGTGCAACAGCAAAGACTCTCTTTAAAATACAAGAGAAAAAGTGGACTGCTACAAAAATCTTTCCTGAAAATAAAGGCAGATTTCCTATCAGCAACATCAGAGGCCAGGAGAAAATGTAATAATATCTTAAAAATGGTGATGCAATAGAACTATCCTGAAATTCTATACTTATCATTCAAGACTGAAGAGAAATGAATACACTTGCAAGCAAAGTTTGAGAACAGTTTTCTTTTTTTTAAAGATTTTATTTATTTATTTGTTAGAGAGAGCGAGCACAGGCAGACAGAGAGGCAGGCAGAGGCAGAGGGAGAAGCAGGCTCCCTGCCGAGCAAGGAGCCCGATGTGGGACTCGATCCCAGGACGCTGGGATCATGACCCGAGCCGAAGGCAGCCGCCTAACCAACTGAGCCACCCAGGCGTCCCGAGAACAGTTTTCTGAAAGAACCATTAATGGAGGTCTTTCTCTAAGAAGGAAATTGAACCAAGAAGAAAGAAGCAGATAATAATAATGAATAAATAAATTTATAAACATAAGTATAGATGAAAAAGTTCTGGCTGTTAAACAGAAGCAACAATAATGAGGACTAATTTTAGTGGGTTGAAAATAAGGTACCATGACTATTGGACAACAACATGAAGTCTGGTAAACAGAGTTTAATTTTCAGTAGGAGGGTAATGATATTAACTTTAGATTTTGGTAAGACAAGTATTTATTTTAAAAACTAAACAATATGGTGCAGCAGCCACTCTGGAAAACAGTATGGAGTTTCCTCAAAAAGTTAAAAATAGAACTAGCCTATGATCCATCAATTACACTTCTGGGTATTTACTCAAAGGATACAAAAATATTAACTTGAAGGGATACGTGTACTCCAATGTTTATAGCAGCATTATTTACAATAGCCAAATTATGGAAATAACCCAAATGTCCATCAACTGATGAATGGATAAAGAATATATGGTGTGTGTACACACATACATACATACATACATACTGGAATATTACTCAGGAATAAAAAGATGAAATCTTGCAATTTGCAGCAAGATGGATGGAGCTATAGAGTATTATGCCAAGCAAAATAAGTCAGAGAAAGGATTTCACTCATAAGTGGAATTTAACAAAACAAATGTGCACAGGGAAGAAAAGAGGGAGGCAAACCAAGAAACAGACTCTTAACTATAGAAAACAAACTGATGGTTACCAGAGGGGAGTTTGGGGGGTGTGTGAAACAGGTGATGGGGATGAAGGAGTACACTTGTGATGAGCACCAAGTGTTGAAAGTGTTGGATCACTATATTGTACACCTGAGACTACTATTACCCTGCATGTTAAAATAAAAACTTAAAAAAAAAAACCCAAACTAAACAATATTCTAAGAATGGAAAGAGATAGATAAACTCCAAACTAGCAGAGAGAGGAAAGGCAGAATAAGAAAAACTTCATGAACCCAATGAGCAGCAAAAAAAAAAAAGGAAAGCAGACAATAATCTCAAATTATTAATGTATTTCTCATCCCAAATCCAGTGACTGGGATTGTTAAGTGGCAGGGAATTTGACAGAAAGTTTAAAAAAAAAAAAAAAAGGACAAAAGTACTTAATCACTGAGGCTACTTCTCTGGGAGGAAATCCTATATCTCCAAGGTTGTAAGTACCATGTGGGTGTTCTCCATTCCCTTCTCTCCCACAGGGAGAAGCATATGGAAAAAACAGGAGTGGATTCTGCTGCTCTTAGGGCCATAACTTAGTAGTAGTCTTAGGGCCAGTTCCTGTAACCCCACCACTTCCTATCACTGGGGGCGATACAGCCCAACTATAATGAAAGCTACTGCACAAAATAATTTCAGGTAAATATAAACAGCCAAAGGAGCCCAGAGGTCAGCATTGTCCACGAGCAAGGAGGCTGGAGATGGACAACTCAAATCCTTCAGGATATTTGGTTTAGAAAAAAAATCCAGCCAGCACATATTTATATAACTCTTATATGAAGGCAAAATATTTTGGACGTCTTCATCAGACAAGAAAATGCTCGTATACATCTGCTGTTTCATATCATCACTAATTGCAGTAAGAAGAACACCAGGAGGGCTCCATTTATGTGTTTTCATCCATTTAGAGAAGGGACAAGGTGTTCAGACTAGAAGCTCGGTGGACGAAACCTTATGAGCTGGTATATTCTGACTGTTTGGCAAAGATTAATCAACCCATGAACTCCAGTAGCGCCACATCACTCTCACTTGCCAGGCTGCTTGTTTGGGAGTGCCTGCAAACTTTCTGTGTGTGTGGTTTTTTTTTTTTAAGATTTTATTTATTTATTTGTCAGAGAGAGAGAGGGAGAGAGAGTGAACGAGCACAGGCAGACAGAGAGGCAGACAGAAGGAGAAGCAGACTCCCTGCCGAGCAAGGAGCCCAATGTGGGACTCAATCCCAGGACACCGGGATCATGACCTGAGCCAAAGGCAGCTGCTTAACCAACTGAGCCACCCAGGCATCCCTTCTGTGAGTTTTTTAGAACACAAAAACCAACCTAAAATTGACTGACTGCCAAGGAAGTATGTATGACGGTCTGTCTTTTCCATCAGTCATACTCCCCCCGGGAGAGGGGAAGATTCTTCACCAACAGGCATGGATAACACCAACACCAGCCTCCTGATACCCATTTGGATAAGTTGCTTCAGTTTCCTTATCTATAAAATGGGGATAGCTAATGTACCTATCTCAGGGCTACTGTCTTAGTTAAATCAATTAGCAGAGTGGCGAAAACCCAAGCCCAGTGCCTACCACATAAAATACTTAACATTTGTTTAATGAGTAGATGAATGGATGAAGGCATGAATGAAAAGCCGTGTAAGTCCCCGCCATGTTCTCCCTAATGCCTGGGCCACTGTTCTAAATACTGGAAGGCTGACCAATTTGCTCTAGTATTGATTCAAACTATTGGGTAACCAAACGTCTACCCCTACCCTAAAACCAAACTTCAAAACATAGCCCAGCCTTCAGGTTTTGGCATAAGTTGAGCCAGGTTCCCATTCAAATAAAACACTGCCTCCTTTTCCCCTTGCTGTTCCAGAGCATTTTTCTGACTTTTAAACCCGACTGCTATACACCTTTGGAGAAATGCCTGAAGAATCTGCCTCCTCCAGAACCACCTGGCGCTACTAGATCATTGAGGTCCCAAGGTGTATGTGCACAGCAACTATGGACTAAAGGGAAATTGGGAGGATTCTCTCAAGGAGGGCGGGGGGTGGGGGGTTGCAAGACTTCTGTTTTAATGTCCTGGACCCCAGTTACCTATTTGAGCCCCCAAAGTGTAGGGAAGAATATGTCCTTTTGTAGAGTGTTGCTTTTTTCCACTGGGATGCCCAGTTGTGAGCGATTTCAACACATTGCTTTCCTCATCTAGAAAAGTGGTCTGCTTGTCTCTATTAACCCAGGGTTGACCCGCTCAACCAGTCCAGGCCACCTGAGGGTAAGTTCCTCACCCCCAACCTCCTGAATCTGATAGTCATGAACCTGACTGCTGCCCCGCACCCACTCCATTGTCCACTCCCCAAAGCTTCTCAAGCTCTCCCTGGGCTGAAAAAAGTGCTGCCCCTTGCTTGCTCTTTTCCCTGCCTAGACCATGTGTTCTGCCTTAATTCCTCCCCTCTTTCCCTTCAGCTATAGAAGGAGACTTCTATAAACAGACCAGGTTGCAGCCACTAGCCCTCAGGGCTGATGCTGTAAATCGGAATTTGATCAAAGTACTGGATACATGGAGGAGGGAGGGGTGGGACTCTGGTGTCACCTCACTTGAAGCCTCACTTTGTAAGCAACAGAAGCTATGGCTGACTTCAGCAGAAAAGGAACGGTTTTCAAAGCATACAAAGTAGCCCACAAACCCTTCAAGAACACTGGGCTCAGAGAGCCCATAGGAGCTTAGACCCAGTTCAGTGAGGACCTCCTCCCCGACGGTTCACAGAAAGTTGCATGTTGGTGCTACTGTTACCACCACCACCAAATGGTGCCTCTCCTGCTTCTTTGTGCCTCTGGCTTTCTGTTCAAAGTCTGGGTTGAGGCATCCAAGGGAACCCCCCTAGGTCACATGTCCAAACTAGCTGTAAGGAGGACCAGTAAAGGGTCTTTTCCAGCTTTAAGAAGGAAATTTCTCAAACACAAGAGAGGGCATTCATATACTAGATAGCGCCCCCCCCCCCACCACAAAAAGTCAATGATATGTGTCTCACCATTGCCTGTTCCGTTCCTTATCCCTGTCTTCTACAAACAAGCACTATGGAAAGGTACTCTCCATCTCCCACCTGCTGAATGTCCTGGGATCACAGGTTTTGAGCTCCTGCTTTGGCCATGGCACCTGGGTCCCAGCCCAGGTCTGGGATATGGCTTCCAATATCCTCTCCAAAACTTTCCTTGTGTCAGTTTTGAAAGGGAAGACATGTCATGGTTCCCAGTTTTTCCTGACAGATGGGCCAGGGAGGTTGAGGTTGTCATCATCACCATTTTTTAAAGATTTTATTATTTATTTGGTAGAGAGAGAGAGAGAGCGAGCACAAGCAGGGGGGTGTGGCAGGCAGAAGCAGGCTCCCCACTGAGCAGGGAGCCCAACACGGGGCCTGATCCCAGGACCCTGGGACCACGACCTGAGCTGAAGGCAGACGTCCAACTGACTGAGCCACCCAGACACCTCCATCATCACTGTTCTTCTCTGCTTTCCCCATGCCTTACTCTGGAGCTTAGCACATGCCCCAAACTGTGCAGTATCCTTAGCACCTTTGCTTAGGTCCACAATCACTGGTTTTGGAATATCCAGGCTTACAGGGCTAGTAGAAAGTCTGCAATTTCTAAGCCATGCCTTTCGAGGACATAGCCACGCAAAGGGTCCCTGAGGTCAAAGCACTTAAAGCAACTGAGAAGTAAAAGTTCATCAGCTGAGGGAGAAGATGCTCTCATCATCCTTCCTCAATGATCGCTAGCAAAGGGTTTTGTGTTGATTCCATCCCCCTGCCAACATTTGGTTCCCAAGCTTGTTCTCTTGTATCTGTCCCATGTCCTGGAATGCAGCCAGCCTACCAGGCTGAAAGGATGGCTGCTCTCTGCAAGGAGACTGCCTGTCTGGCTGTGTACAGTGAGGATGCCAGCAGGACACCAGACAGCTGCTGGAGGGGAGAGGAAGTGGGCAGCTGCAAGCAGGGTGGTCACAAGGAGGGCCTCAGAGATGCAACAAATCGCAAAGCACCAGATCCTTAAACAGTCAAGCAGGCAGAGCAGGCCGTTGGGAAGCAACCAGAAATAAGGGATTCCTTTCTGAACCAAAGTCTGGGTCAGGAAGTGAGTCAAAGAAGCAGAATGGCCAAAGGAGGTGAGGTCTGTTACATGCTGGTAGCAGTTCCGGTGACCAAGCCTAGGGCTCTCCTGTGCATGGGCCCCCCATGGAAGGTCCTGCAGGCCCGCCAGTGCACAAAAAGGTCACATTGTGTTAGATGTTTCTGCTTTAAAGCAAGAGAAGTGGTCTCCATTTCCATCTGAGTACCTTCTACACATTAATTCTATATATGTGATAGACAGCATGAAGTCTCAAAGGTAAGGTCACTTCGGGCACTGGAACAGACAGATCAGTATCTTGGCGTGACTTTGGAGCCTGAGGTCAAAATGATATCAGGCTTTTTCACCTACTTCTTGAAAGGATTTAAGATTGCTTAGGATAAGAGCTTAGGTGAAATAAAACCCCAAACTGTAACTATGAACTCTAAACAGGGAGGGGGTGGGAAGTGGGGAGAAAAAAAGCAAAGAGCAAGTTTAAATGGGAAAAAAAATCATACCAGGAATCTCTGGCTAAAGAAAGAGGACCATAGTTATCTAAGCCCAAATCCTAGTCTTAGAGGCTAGCAGGCTCACATCTAAGGGAAAATCCAGTAGGTCAGAGAATTCTTGCTATCTATAAGTAAGCAGCCTAGCCATCAGCTCATGAAACTAGACAAACTTTTTTTTTTTTTTTTTTTTTGCCCCTACACAGAACCTGGAAGGTGTTGTCAGTCTGTGTGTGTGTGTGTGATGGAGATGTTAAGCTGCAGTTTCTAAGCAGTATGGAGTACACAGAAACATGTGTGAGGAGACCATGTGGGGCATTTCTTATATTGTCTCCTGCCCACACAAGCAGCTTATCTGAAGCTCTTTCAAAGCCTCACTCTGCAAAGGCAGATCTCTGGGAGAGATGTGATCCAAGAACCTAGATTCCTGGTGATCTAAGTGCTTAATATAGGGATGGGACCTGCAAAGTCAGCCTGGGTTTCAGATTGGGACTCTCAACCTGGTTGCCACTCAAAACACCTTTTATTAACTTCTCCAGATCTCAATCAAGTCAATTATTTTGAAAGCTTTTTGTAAACTAAACAAATATACTCTTATTGAGTCATGGCCCAGGCAGCCTTATCATGAGCAAGTGTTTCATTTCCAACATATTTTTGAAATGTTGAAAATAGCCTCCTATTGCAATACCCTATCCCTCAAAATGTCCCTTGTCTCATCCTGACTTTTGGCAGAAAGGTAAATCTGAGATATTTCACCAATACCTGAACACACTTACATTGATTTGAGGATCCACTACTGTGGACAGAGGCATGTGGGCTATGAAGGTGATATTTTATGTGAACAGAAAAAAATCTAACCTGCTGAGTGCTCTTGCAGTGGGCATGGGAGCCCTTGCCTCAAGTCTGGTTCTAGATTTTTTTGTTTTTGTTTCCTGCCTAATCTGTCCCTGTCACAATAAGTCATCAGTTGAAACTCCCAACTTGTCTATGATAAATCATGGAGGTCAAGGCCTGGTCTGGAAGATGCTCCAGGAAGGGATGGTTTTTAAATGCCCCCAACACATTTTATTTTAAATGATACTACTCCAACGAGCCCCCAGGAAAGTTGACTACCAAACAACTAAACTCATAGTGGAGATTTATTGAGTATTATTTCAATGTAATTAAAACTTAGATGCTCTTCCTGACAATGATTGTTCTGTGACTAGAAATCAGAAGAGGTGGAAAGGAATCTGGGTAGCAACACACACTTGGAACAACATACAAACTGAGAAGGGCCAGTAGAGGAACCAAGTGATTCTGGTTCTGGCCAAATGGGTCTCTGCCCATACAAGATAAAATACAAGGAGTATATAAGAGTGATCAGGAAAAAAAGAAAAGAAAACAATCTCATTTACATTGCTTCAAAAAGAATAAAATACCTAGGAATTAATTTAACCCAAGAGGTAAAAGACTTGTACACTGAAAACTGTAAGACACTGATGAAAGAAACTGAAGACAGAAATAATTAAAAAGATATTCCATATTCAGGGATTGGACAAATCAGTATTATTAAAATTTCCTTACAACCCAAAGCAATCTATAGATTCAATGCAATCTCTATCAAAATTTCAATGGCTTTTTTTTTTTTTTTGTAGAAATAGAATAATCCTAAAATACTCGTGGAACCACAAAAGATCCTGAACAGCCTAGGCAATCTTGAGAAAGAAAAAGTTAGTGGCATAACGTTCTCTGACTTAAAACTATATTACAAAGCTGTAATAACCAAAACAGTATAGTATTGGCATAAAACAGACACATAACGACCAGTAAAACAGAATAGAGATCCCAGAAACAGACCCATGTATAAACATTTGTTTATAACAAAGGAGCCAAGATAATACAGTCCAGACAGACAGTCTTTTCAATAAATGGTGCTGGTAAAACTGGAAAGATGCATGCAAAAGAATGAAATTGAACAACTATCTTATATGTTCTGCAAAAATGAACAAATGGATGTAATACGTGATGCCATAAAACTTCCAGAAGAAAACATGGGCAGTAAGCTCCTTGGCATCAGTCTTGCAGAAAAATTTTGGCTCTGACACCAAAAGCAACAAAAGCAAAAATAAACAACTGGAACATCAAACTAAAAAGCTTCTGCACAGCAGAGAAAGCCATCAACACAATGAAAAGGCTGCCTACCTAATGGAAGAGAATATTTGCCAATCACAGACCTGATAAAGGGTTGATATCAATAAAGAACTCCTACAACTCAACAGCAAAACAAACAACAACAAAACCCAACCCAATCTGATTTAAAGATGAGCAGAGGACCTGAATAGATATTTTTCTGAAGACCTACAGATGACCAACAGGTACATGAAAAGATGCTCAACATCACTAATCATGAAGGAAATGAAAATCAAAAACCACAATGAGCTATCACCTCATACATGTTAGAACGGCTGTTTTAAAGAAAGAGACAAGAAATAACAAGTGTTGGCAAGAATGTGTAGAAGAGGGAGCCTTTGTACACTGTTGGCAGGAAAGTAAATTGGCATTGCCACTCTGGAAAACAGTGTGGAGGTTCCTAAAAAATTTTTAAATATAACTACCATATGATCCAGCAATTCCACTTCCGGATATTTATCCGAAGAAAAGGAAAACACTAACATGAAAAGATATAAGCACCTTCCATGTTTATTGTGGCATTATTTACAATAGCCATGACACAAAAACAACCTAATATGGACACATGTAATGGACTATATATATATATATATAGTTGTTATGCTGTATACCTGCAACTAATGTGACGTGTCAATTATATCTCAATTAAAAGAAAAGAAAAGAAACATGGAACAAAGTAGGGGTGGAGAATAGAGAAAAGTTCCAGAAAGATCCAGGCTTCTCTCAGTCACAGAAAGTATTAAGCAAGTGCTGCTGGGTTTTCCCCACCACTTCATTTCCAAACCTCAATCACAACTTTTTTGTCTTCCATTATATAGTTAAATTATAAATTTATTGGGAATTCACCAAGAAATCTAGAACACTGATTCACTGAGCTTAAATCCACAGGAATCCAGACAACGTACAAATTCTATACTGACCTATCAAAGAACAAGAACGTCTTTGATAAAGTCTGACTGTACTTCTCATGCTCACTTATGGTTTTAGAAGAGGATACGGAAAAGAAAAGGAGGCAGTGCTGGAGTCCAGCATTGAGGATTGCTTCCATCTGTCAGAAGAAAATCTGGCTGGGGTGCCCGGCTGGCTTAATTGGTGGAACATGTCGCTCTTGGTCTTGGGGTTGGGAGTTGGAGCCCCACATTAGGTGTAGAGTTTACTTAAAAAAAATTAAGATTACAATTTTTAAAAAAGTTAAGAGAGTCTTCCTTTGATGAAATGAAGACAGTTTATTTTTACCTAGACATCGTTACCCTTGATAAAAAATTTTTTTTAAAAACCTAGTTTAATCGGTCTCTCTGCTCAGCAGGGAGCCTGCTTCCCTTCCTCTCTCTGCCTGCCTCTCTGCCTACTTGTGATCTCTGTCTGTCAAATAAATAAATAAAATCTTTAAAAAAAATAATAATAAAAACCTAGTTTATGATAGCAAAATTCCAAGGCCAAGAGTCTTGCGTTTCCAGTTTCTGAAGGGCCTGGTCATGTCCACAGAGCCACTGGTGGTGGCATGTGAGTGGTTCTGTGCCTTGGAGGCTCACACACCAAAAGCTTCTCAAAGGAGTGCTCCATCTTCCTCCTCAAGCCCTAAGCCTCTCCAGGTGGGCCCAGACAAGGAAGGAGACTGTGGAAGAAAACAGCCAAATGAGCTTTTTCCTCTCCACAGTGAGGAAGCAATTTCTCACAGCACAAGGCACGAGGGGCCCTGTGCCAGGAACTCCACACAGGGTGGATTTCAGGTCCTTCCTCTCCCCACCGTGCTCACCCGATTCTGAACTTCTGCAGGAGTGCAAAATGTGCTGACACTTTTAAAGGAGGCAGAAAGCTCTGGGGATTGCTCAAACGCTCTATTGCGCAGGCCATTTGTGGCTGAAAGCTGGCTACCTTCCTGGACTCTCAGTTCATTCACCAGTGCCCTATTCAGCACCTCCCGCTTCCTCTGAGTTCAGCAGGTGCTAAGGAGGAATGGTGAGAAGCAGGAGCTGCTGGCCCAGACACCCAGGCCGGGCCTGGGCCTCGCAGGATGATTACAATCTTGAGTGCTGGCCCTTCTCTGAGAGACTCTGATCACACAAAGCCTCTGTTTGTTACATTCCTAGACAAAACACCTGCCCTGGGCAGCTTAAGTTCCCTTCGTGGGAGTCCTTATCTTTTCCTTAACTGTAATAGTAGAGGATGGATCATGCTGATGCTAGAAATTTACATTCCATACAAATACCTAAGTGCTTTGTATAACGAATCCATCAGCTACAACATGCACATAATAAATTTAAAAATTATTTAGTATCTGCTCCATGCACGGTCCTGTGCTGGTCACTGTTTTTATCAGTGGGTGTTTCTTTATCAAAGTATTTACTCATGGTCAGTTAGGGTCAATGTATTTGCGGGATACTGACAGATGTAGTGTTCAATATGTACGCTATTGGGCCTAGATGTAATTACACCTATCATTTGTTTCCTTGGAAGTTAATATTGCTTTCAGAAGAGATATTAATATACACAACAATGGCACATCTGTTCTCCCTGGTTTAGGTGAGACTGATAAGACAAGTCTAGGTTAGCACAGTTTTATGCTCATTAACATTTTAATCTAATTAAGAGATGCTATTAACTTTGGGTGATGGCCTGGTTCCCCAGGACCGATAGGGAGAGTGACTTCTTTGATGTCATAAAAGTTATTTAAATGTGTCCAGGGACTGTGCGGAAAGTTGCCCTGAAGCAAGTCATCCAGAGGTCTATTTTATAATGGGAAGGAGGCTGAGCCCTTGCTGCCAGCAGCCATCTGGGGTGGGGTAGGAGCTGTGGGAAGCACACACCTACTAATGGGAACAGGATAAGCCATCCAGAGAGTGATCTATGCTGCTCAAGAATGGGGTTTCTGTGACCAAGATTGTGTGTGTGTTAAAACTATATGAGCTGTGAAAGATTTTAGTGGAGGGCAGAGTTTGGTTTTTTGAGGCTCTATCTGCTGGCATAAACCACCCCCAGCTGAAGGTACGGGGCCCACAGCTTTCTCAGACACCTATTGTTGGGGTGGACTGGGGCTGATGGTGAGATGAATGCCACAGAAAGAGCTCTCGGGGGTCAACAGAAAGGAGGAAGAGACCCTGGCCCCCTCCAGCCATCGGTTTTCTGCAGCCTATCCTCCAAGGCCATGCTGGGTCCCTGGAGGCCAGAGGCATCACCCATCCCACTGTGCTCAGAGCCCCTCCTGGGGCCATGGCACAAGCTCCCAGCCCTCACCAGCTAGCAGCTTGTAGAAACTCTTAGCAGGAGCTTCTGGCCCAGCTGGCAGACAGGAGACAGATCCCTTTGCTTGCTACTGGTGACTTCTTATCCAGGTTGTCACCTGTGTCCAAAGGGATTGGCAGACAGTGAGGTGGGGGGGGGGGGGGAACGTTAAAAATCCAGACCCCGTTTCCCTTTATTTGCACCATCTTTCTTCTTCCCTCTCATCCTTCTCTGTGCTCTTTCCCCTGTGGCTGCCCCTCTCCCCCTTCCCTGCAGCCGTGTGGTGCAGCAAAGCGTGGACTACTGAGGGGACACCCTTTTCTCAGCCCTCCCACAGTTACCCCTCAAGCTGTCTCTTCCAGGGCAGCTGCTTTCTGACACCTGTGTGCCCTGCCTCTAGGGAGCGGAGCTGCTGTGCCCCCGGAAGGAAGGAGGAGTCCAGCTTCGCTTTCAGCTTCCCCCGTGATGTAGGGCCACGGGGCTGGCGAGGATCTCTTTCTGACCAGAAGAGAAAGCACTAAGTCCTAAGACACTGATTCAGCAGTGAAGGGGTTACTCTTCAGGGTGCGGGGGTTGGGGGTGTGGAAAGTTGCTGGACACTCTTCCCAGCTTGTCTGATGGAGATGCGACCTGGCACCACTGAAAAGCTTTAAGATTAATGGAGAAAAGGAGAAATCTGACAGCTTTTCCGCTGGCTTCAGTCCTCCTGGGTGGGCCGATTGGTCTTGAATGTCACTAGCTACTTAATCTTGTGTATCTGAAACAGGCTGGCGTGTTTAAGGAGCCCTGCTTGCTCTGTATAGACATCAATTGGAGAGGCAGATAAAAGGAAACTGCATTGAATCTCTCCTTTAAGCCTTTCACCAGCCACTTTCTGACTGCCAAATAATTAGTGGCCCCAGCAGACACAACCGTCCTGGGGTGGATACTCCGGCCACACCTATAGGGCGGCCGGGACTTCCCTGGCCAGGCTGCCCCGTTCTCTCCTGTTTGGCGTGTCCCCCCACCACACTCACATTCTTGCTCATCGTGTTTTGGTTTTCTCCTCCTTGGTTTTGCTTACCATTCATAAACCATGGGTGCCTACTTGATCTAATACTAGATTAATGGATCTCCAGAGACATCGTTCTACAGCACAGATGCTGACAGGGAAAAGAAGGGAGGGGGTCCCAAAATGTACCACATGACCTGCTTACATGTCCCAAAAGAGTAGGGTTTAACTGTTGGGTTTTTTTTTTTTAGATTTTATTTATTTGACAGAGAGAGACACAGTGAGAGAGGGAACAGAAGCAGGGGGAGTGAGAGAGAGAGAAGCAGGCTTCCCGCCCAGCAGGGAGCCCGATGCGGGGCTCGATCCCAGGACCCTGGGATCATGACCCAAGGCAAAAGCAGAGGCTTTAACCCACTGAGCCACCCAGGTGCCCCTAACTGTTGTTTTCTATCTAAAATATCTACTCAGGAAAAGATTTAAAACCAAATGATGCTTTCTACTTCCTGTTTTGTCAATCTTAACTTGGCGGGGGGCGGGACCATTCAGGTTAAATGCCAAGCATCAAAAGGGAATGGATAAATAAAACGAGCATTTGCAGAGGAGCTTACAATAGGTTGGCTTCTTATATTTAAAAGGTAGGAATGTTTTTGTGGTTCCTGCATGAAATAACTATCTGGTCTCGTTCGGTCTGCAGCAAGCAGCCTCAGATGCGTCTTCCACGCACGGAACTCCAAACATAATGGCTTGTGAGGAACCTGTCCTAAACCTAAACCACTGCTCCAATCAGAGCTGGGCTTCTGTGGGTGTATTTCAGATCATTTGCTTTGATGCTTTCATCACTTTGATTTTTCTAAACCCACGAGTGAGGCTGAGTGTATCATCAAGAGTAAGTGACGAATAGCCCAGGGTTGACAGAAGCCAACAGACTCCATGTTGTCTGCAGCCTGGCATCTGGGAACAAATGAAACTGCCGTGTCTGAAATCTGCCACATCACAAGCACATGCAGGTCTATGCGGAGTATCTTCCCTGAAGTGTGCATTTGGCTGGGTGAAAGGTCTCTCTGAAGCAGAACATTTTCCAATAAACACACACAAAACTCATCATAAACCAGACTAATTCTTCTGTCTGCCTGAGGAAGATGGAAGACACAAACGGAGCCCAACACCACAGCAACGTGTCACAGCTCTCCATTATGCCTTTGAAATATCACCAGATATCTGGCTAGGTTTAAATTACCAGCTTCTCCTCTCCGGCCAAAGACGTCTGTTTAAAAGAAGATACAGGAAGTTACTGATGAGACCTAAAATGGAAAATGAAGTGGAAAATGTCTTCAGTGTACCAAAGCAACCTTGTTTCAGCCATCACCTCAAACAGCAGGCTATACCTCACGTGTGTTTCTCATTTAAAGGCAGAGCCTCACCTAGTGTCAAAGCACAAGGCTAGTGTGACAGAAGGGATGTTGAGGACACTGAAGGGAGACAAACACTTTGTTTTCTTCCCTGGTGTATTGTGCCGCCAGGGGCCTGGGAAGTAATTGGCCAGAGAGGACAGAAAGGTATAAGGGTATTAACTTCAGTAATACCAGGATTTTAAAGGGAAGACAGGCGATTCATATGGAATCACAAGGAACTAAAACTGGAGAGACTACTCGACAGAAATGGTCACTTTTCTGGAGACTGGCTATGAATATTTTTCAATCTTGTTTGAGACACCTGAAACTTTGCCTGGCCTCTCCTAAGGGTGCGAGGATGGGAGGGGGGTGGTACAGGTGTGCAGCTGTATTTCCATGTGGGGGCAAGAAGCAGGTAAGCCTGCAGAACAGGAAACCCAAGGTCCAGACCTAACATTGTCGCCAGAGTCTCTGCAGCTCTGGTCCTAAGGCCCCCTTTGAACAAAAAGGTGGAGGTTCCCACATTCACAAAAAGTCAAGAGATGCAAAAAAAACAAAAACAACAAAAAAACAAAACCCACTGAAGACTGACTGAGAGCTTTCCCCACAGCAATGTTTTTGCCACGTTATTTTATTGTCGATTTGCCTTATAGGTGGCAAAAACAAAGGTAGATTAAATTGTGGGATCCCCATAACCTTCTCAAGAGAATGAACCCAGGACCCTTGAGACAACTCTAATAAATATAATGGAATATGGACTGGGAAGAGATGAATTCAAAATGCATTCTTGGTAGCTTATAGGCTCTTAGTTCCCCAACATGATTTAAGCTAGTAAGCATATGAAAAGGCTCCTCCGCCCCTAAGTACCTTAGCAACTGACCTACTGGAGTGCTTTGAAGTTAAGGTTTTGTTTTACTACATGTTTTCATTTAGAGGTAAATACCCAGAGAAGGGTGCCACATATATTCATTGATCCAACAAATATTTGTTAACGTCTGTGACTGCCAGAGACTGTGTTGGGGATACAGCAAGGATCACAAAAAACACAGTTCCTCCCCCCATGGAGCTTAGAGTCTATTGGGTGTGTCAGATGTTGGACCAGGAACTATAAGTCTGAAGAACATTTTAAAAAGAGGTCCTACTGGGTGCTCTGGGATTTTAGGCCACGGGGTCAGAGAAGGGCTTGATGATATCCCAGGAAGAAGGAACAGAAGATCTGGAGGGAGGCAGAGAAGATCACAGAATCCATGAGTTGCTGAAAGAGGACAAAATTCTTAGAACATAGAGAGCAGGGGGAGAGTGGTGCGGTGCAAAGACGTGGAAGGCTAGGCAAAGCCAGGTCCCACAGGATTTCAAGGGTACTGTTGACAAGTTTGGTCTCTATTTTAAGAGAATGGGAAGCCAATGAAAAATTTCAAAAGGAGAGTGACATGATCAGATTTGTACCTCAGAAAGACCCACTGTGACCAATTTGTGAAGAAAACATGGGATTGAGTCAGAGAGGATTCCAGGAAATAGGTAGAAAGCTGTTGCAGAAGTCCAAGTGGGACTAAATGGTGGATTGGACCAATGTGATAACAGTGAGATTGTAGACAAATTTATAGTAAAGATACCTCAGGGCTGTGGGACAGGGCAGAGGAAGGCAATAGACCTGTGTGAGGATCATATCCTATCCTTAGAAGGTGGGTCTTAGCCAATCCATCCGAGATGGGTCTGACCAGTGGAGGCAATGAAAGGTGAGGAGGGTAACTGGGAGGAAATGTACTGAAAATTACTTTGATCAACTTCAAGATTTTGCTTGAAACTGGTCATAGGTATTTGCTTCAAAAAATACCTGGGAGCTTGCAAGGATTTAACAAAAGTCAGTCTGTAGAGAAAAGTCTGTTAGCAAATTATGGGCAACAGCTGCCTGGGCAAGACAGCTATAAGGGGTTGGAGAGAGAAAAAACTAGAAATATATTCCATGTTTAGATTTCAGAACAAACGCATTTAAGTTTAGGTCTACTTTGGTAAAACACAAACTATAGAGGATACATTTGAGTGTAGCTGATACAAGAAAAGTAGTTTGGAATGTCCATCAGAAGACCTAGATTCAAATGAATACCTGTTTTAGGTTGTATCCTATGAAAGCTCTGTTTTGAATGTCAAATAGTTGAATATCAGTAATTTCACATGCTTATCTGAACCCAGTATGTGCTTTAAATAAAAATAAAATTTAAGTTTACATATGTATGTACATGTATATATATATATTTTTTTCCTTATGTCAGCGAAAGATAATAATGTCAAAAGGATATCTTAAACCTATTTTTTTTTTTCAAATGATCTGATTCATCCCCATCCAAACTACTAGGTAAGAAGGCTTCCTCCATGGAATCCAGGGCCCTGCTAGGAGAAAGCCACAAACCCACGTGCAGATTCCTAGCTTAGGGGAACAGTGTGGGAAGCTAAGAGGATCATCACAACCCTGACTTGTTCAGAGAAGAGACTATATTCTCAGCCACACTTGATAAGATTTCACCAGTAACTAGCAAGGAGGAATAGGAAACTCTTACCAGAGCCCTCTGTATATCATTTATAGCCTATTATATAAACATACGGTACATGTTTACTATAAAGTTTACTATACAGTAAACTGCACATAGTTCTTATTTCATGCTGTTTAGTCATTCTCATCTAATCCTCTTGTATCTTCATAAAGTCCTGAAAGAATCTCTGCAGCTGTTGTTCGTGAGGGTGGCATGAGCCCAGGGAGCCTACCGGAGTCTGTAGTTATATTCTGCTCGGAGTAGCTTCCCAGGAAAGCAGTCTCCTTACACAACACTGCTCAGTGGGGCCTATGTTGCTTAGAGTTACATGTACACAGGAAAGACAGCCCATTGCAAAGAAGTGTCATTTAAAGTCATGTCTGGCTTTTAGTTATGAATACTTATATAATTTATACTGGGTTCCATGAATGGGACTCAAGGGATCCAGGAGCCCTTAGAAACTGTTACATATGTATGTTTGCAGGGAAAGGGATTCCAGCTTTCAGGGGATTCTTAAAGCACCCCTTAATCTCAAAAGACATCAAGAATCATTCGTGTAATAAAAAGGAATGAAGTATTGATACATATTACAACATGGATAAACCTTAGAAGCATTATACTAAAACAAAGAAGGCAGTCACAGATCCTGATTCAAGACAGTGATGGAGGAAGATTCTGGATTCACCTCCTTCCACAGATACACTGAATCTACAGCCACATATGGGCCAATTTCCTCCAAAAAAATAAATTTAAACACCCCAAACTAGCTGAGTGACTCATATACCAGGAAAACTAACAAAAGCTCTATCAAAGTAGGTAGGAGAGGCTGAGTCACAACTTCACTATAAACCCAATCCCTGACATGGTGACCTACAATGAGGAGGGAACTCAAAACCTGGAGCTTCTCCCCAAGGAGTGAAGGCTTTGAAGTCCACATTGGACATCCAACCCACATCCTGCCCCTAAGAGATGATCCCCCAAAACATCTAGCTTTGAAAGCCAATGGGGGCCACATTTAGGAGACCCACAAAGCTACAGTGAATGAGAAAAGGCCCCTAAAGGGTGTACACACTAAGATCCAACCACGCCAGGGCAGAGGCAGCTAGCTGAAAAGCACCAGACTTTCTGCAGAAGAGGTTTATTTGCTTATCTTCAAGTGTCATCCTGAGGAGTAAGCATCTAAGTTAACTTACACGTAGGGGCCCACTGAAATATTTTCAGGACAGGGCGCCTGGGTGGCTCAGTGGGTTAAAGCCTCTGCCTTCAGCTCAAGTCATGATCCCAGGGTCCTGGGATCAAGCCCCACATCAGGCTCTCTGCTCAGCAGGGAGCCTGCTTCCTTCTCTCTCTCTGCCTGCCTGTCTGCCTACTATGATCTCTCTGTCAAATAAATAAATAAAATCTTTAAAAAAAAGAAAAAAAAGAAAGAAATATTCCCAGGACAGAGGCCAGTGGACATCACTTTTGCACCCTCACTCTGCATTGTATTAGCTCAGTGGTGTCTCCCAAAAAGGAGCTTGTAGCTCTGTGGGGGCACCCTGAATTTTCTGGCTGCTGCCTAATGGGCAGCTCTAGATCACAGACTCTGGGAGCCTGTGGGGCTTTACTTGTGGATCCCACAGGATTATAACCAATAACCAGTTACCATCCCCAGGATACAGCAAGAGGCAACAGTCCAAGGGGCCCTGTCTTTCTGTGAAAGAGGCATATTAGCTTATCTTCATAGCTGTGGCTTGAGGGATAGGCTTCCAATTAAATAATATCTAAGGGCTGACTATAATCCTTTCCAGAAACATTGGAGGGTGGGTGCTGTCTTTGTGCTCACCCTATGGCATGCTCCAGAACACCAGTATCTTCCAGAGGAACACTTACAGTGTCTAGTGCCCTAGATTTTGTGGCTGATGCCTTGGGGTGCCTCCTTGATTGCCTGGCTGTGGTGGCCAGCAGAACTTGCCTTCCTGGGTTCCGCAGAGATTGCAGCAACTGGAAAGATCAGTTTTGGTCAGCTACTACCCCCAGAGCACTGTACAAATAGACTAAAACATATCCCCAGTCTTCCTCTGAAAGAGGCCTAGTTGCTTATCCTATAGTTTTGGCCTGAGGAACTGGCATCCAGTCCGGTATACATCTAGCAGCCTACTGAGGTGTTCTCAGGGGTGGAGGCCAGTGATCACCATCTTTATGCTCTCCCTCTGCCTCACCTCAGCTCAGCTCACGGTATCTCCCAGAAAGGTTCCTGTGCTGACTGAAGTCTGGCTCCCTGATCTCTGTGGCTAACGCCATTGTTCTGTGAAAGCCCTCTATGAGCTTATCTGAACTGCTTGTACACTCCTTTGGCACCCTGATTTTTTGCAGTGGCCACCCAGGGGACACCTTTAGATTGCCTAACTATGGTGGCCAGTGGGACTTATGCTTGCAATCCCACAGAACTGTGCATATTTTTTTCATACTTTAAAAGTTATTGCCTGAGGATCTGGCTTCAGTCAGCCTGAATCTAGGTGCTGACTGAGATCCTCCTTTCTGGGACACTGACAGGTCATGGCACACTCTCAACTACTGGCAGTCACTAAAAATAAATTATGCTTGTCTGACAGTCACAGAGGTTTGAGAGACAACCAAGAGCTAGAGCAAGTTTGAACAATAAGATTCATCTCCTACCTAAGGCCGCTCTTAAGACTGGGGGAGGTGGCTGTTTTATGTAATGCATAGAAACGAACAGAGTCAAGAATAATGAAGAAACAGAGGACTATGTCACAAACAAAAGAACAAAATAAAACCTCAGAAAAAGTCCCTGAAGAAATGGAGATCTGTGACTTACCTCATAAAGAGTTAGAAATAATGGTCATAATGATGCTTACTGTACTGGGGAGAATGATTGTTGAAATTCTCACTGGGTTCATCCAACAGGAAATATAGGCAATTATAAAATAGAAGTTATAGAGCTGAAAATACTGAAGTTCACGGAAATGAAAAATACAACTGGAGAAGTTTAAAAGTAGACTAGATGAAATGGAAGAGAGAATCAGTAAACTCAGAGACAGGCACTGGCATTCACACAATCAGGGCTGCACAAAGTAAAAAGAATGAAAAAAAATGAAAATAGCTCAAAGGGCTTCTAGGACAACATCAAGCTGACCAACATCCACATGAAAGAGCTCTTACAAGGAGAAAAGAGAGAGAAAAAGGTAGGAAATTTATTTAAAGAATAATTACTGAAAACTTCCTTATCCTAGGGAGGGAAACAGCCATCCAGATCCAGGAAGCCCAAAGAGTTACATATAGACCCACACTGAAGAGACCCACAACAAGTCACATAGTAATAATGTTAAGTTAAAGATAAGAAGAGAATCTTAAAAGTAGCAAGAGAAAAATAACTTGTTATGTATAAGGAAATCCCCCATAAGACAATTCAGATTTTCAGCAGAAACTTTGCAGGCCAGAGGAATGGCATGATATATTCAAACTGCTGAAAGAAATATTCTTCCAGCCAAAAATACTCTGCCTGGCCAAAGCTGTCATTCAGAATTGAAAGAGAGATAAAGCATTTTCCAGATAAGCAAAAGCTAAGGGAATTTATCACACTAATTCAGCCCTACAAGAAATCTTAAGAGTACTTCTTTAAGCTGAAATGAAAGTGCTAATTACTAACAGAAAAATATGACAGTATAAATATTACTGTTAAAGTTAAATACATAGTAAAACTTCGAGAATAATCTAATGTTATAAAGGTAGTTAACCACTTACAAAGCTAGTATGGGGGTTTAAAGACAAAAGAAGTAAAAACTAGTTCAAACTACAATAATTAGATAAGAGATATGCAGGATTTAAAAATGTAAAACATGACACAAAAAATATAAAACATGGGAAGGGGAGAATAAAAATGTAGCAACTTCTAATGCATTCAAACCTAAGTTATCAACTTAAAGTAGCCTGTAATAAATATAAATTGTTATATACAAGACTCATGGTAACTTTTAGGCTTTTTAATTACACAGAAGATAAAGAGAAAGGAATCTAAGCATAGTACTACAGAAAACCACATCTCAAAGGAAGAGAGCAAGAAAAGGAAGGAACAAGGAACTACAAAACAGCTAGAAAATATTTTTTTAAATGGCAGTATGTACATACCTATCAATCATTACTTTAAATGTAAATGTTCTAAGTTCTCCAATCAAAAGACACAGATTGGGTGAATGAATTAAAAAAACAAACAAACAAAAAACCAAGACCCATCTATATGCTATCTATAAAGGCTCATTTGATATGTAAGGACACATAGAGACTGAAAGTGAAGGCATGAAAAAAGATACTCCATACAAATGGAAACCAAAGAAAGCAGTGGTAGCTACACTTAGACAAAATAGACATAAGACAAAGATGTTAATAAGGGCAAAGAAGGGCATTACATAAGGATAAAGTGGTCAATCCAATAAGAAGATATAACATTTGCACATACTTATGCCCCCAACATAGTAACAACTAAATATATAAAGCAAATATTAACAAACATAAAGGACAAAATAGCAATACAATAATAGGAGTTTAATCCCACTTTCATCAATGGATGGATTCTCCTGAAAGAAAATCAGTAAGAAAACCTTGGTCTTAAATGACACATTAAATCGGATGGAGTTAAGAACATATGAACATTCCATCCAAAAGCAGCAAAATAAACATTCTTCTCAAGTACATATGAAACATTCTCCAGGATATGTTAGATTACAAAACAAGTCTTAATAACTTTAAGAAGACTGAAATATCATGAGTTTCTTCTGACAACAGTTGTATGAAACTAGAAATCAATGACAAGAAGAAAACTAGAAAATTCACAAATATGTAGAGAACAAACAACATACTACTGAAAAACCAATGCGTCAAAGAAAAAAATAAAAAAGGAAATACTTGAGACAAATGGGAATGGAAACACAATATGCCAAAAGTTATGGGATGGAGCAAAAGTAGTTTCCATTTACAATCATATCAAATGAATAAAATAGCTAGGAATAAATTTAACCTAGGAGGTGAAAGAACTGTACACTGAACACTATAAGATGCCGACCAAAGAACTCAAAGACACAAATAGACATTCTGTGTTCGTGATTAGAAGAACGTTGTTAAAATGTCTATAATACTCAAAGCAATCTACAGATTCAATGTAATCCTTATCAATATTCCAAAGGCATTTTTAAGGCATTTTTTACAGAAATAGAACAATCTTGAAATTTTCACAGAACCACGAAAGACCCCAAATAGCCAAAGCACTCTTGAGAAAGAACAAAGCTAGGGCACCACACACCCTGATGTTAAACCATATTACAAAGCTTTAACAATTAAAAGACTGTGGTACTGATATAACAGACACATAGATCAATGGAACAGAATAGAGCCCAGAAACATACCTGCACATATATGATTAATTTATAACAAAAGAGCCAAGAATAAACAATGGGGACAGGGCAGTCTCTCCAACAAACAGTGTTGGAAAAAATGGACAGCCACATGCAAAAGAATGAAACTGAACTACTATCTTATACCATAAACAAAAATTAATCAAAATGGATTAAAGACCTGAATGTAAAACCTGAAACCATAAAACTTCTATAAGAAAATATAAGCAGGGGCACCTGGGTGGCCCAGTGGATTAAGCCTCTGCCTTCGGCTCAGGCCATGATCTCAGGGTCCTGGGATCAAGCCCCATATCGGGCTCTCTGCTCAGCGAGGAGCCTGCTTCCCCCTGTCTGTCTGCCTGCCTCTCTGCCTACTTGTGATCTCTGTCAAATAAATAAATAAAATCTTAAAAAAAAAAAAAGAAAATATAAGCAGTAAGCCCCTTGACATCAGTCTTGGTGAATATTTTTTGGATCTGACACCAAAAGAAAATGCAACAAAAGCAAAAACAAATACGTGGTGCAACATCAAACTAAAATGCTTCTGTACAAAAAAGGAAACAATCAACAAAATGAAAAGGCTACTTAACAAATGGGAGGAAATATTTGCAAATCACTTATCTGATAAGGGGCTAATAACAAAAATATAAAGAATTCCTACAACACAATAGCAAAACTACCAATCCCATTTTAAAATTGGCAGAATATCTGAATAGACATTTTCCCAAAGAAGGCATATAGATGGCCAACAGGTATGTGAAAAGATACATCACTAATCATGAGGGAAATGCAAATCAAAACCACAATGAGACATCACCTCATATGTGTTATAATGGTTATTATAAAAGAGACAAGAAATAACAAATGTTGGCAAGGGAAGCCTTGTGTGCCGTTAGTAGGAGATTGTGCAGCCACTATGTGAAATAGTACGGAAATTCCTCCAAACATTAAAAAACAGAACTATCATATGATCCAGCAATTCCATTTCTGGAATTTTTCTGGGTATTTATCCAAAGAAAATGAAAACACCAACAAGAAAAAAATATAAGCACCCCCATGTTCATTGTAGTATTTATAATATCCAAGATATGAAAACAACCTAAGTGTTCATTCATGGATGAACAGATAAAGATGTGTAGGTATATCATGGAATATTACTCACCCATAAAAATGAAGGAAATCCTGCCAATTACAACAACAAGAATGAACCCTGAGGGCATTATGCTAAGTATAATAAGTCAGAGAGAGATAGATCCTGTATGATTTCACTTACATGTGGAATCTAAAAAAAACCCAAAACAGTAATAAAAACAAAAACCAAGATCATTGGTGACAATCAGAGGCAGGGATGAGGAGTGGGAGAAACTGATTAGAGCCAACAGGCAGAAACTTCCTATAGAAGTTTCTATAGTTTCCTATAGAAACAGAGCTATGAAATAAATAAGCTAGGGATATAATGTACAGCTTGGTGACTATAGTTAATAATACCATACTGCTTATTTGAAATTAGTAAAGAGAATAAATCTTAAAAGTTCTTATAATGAGAAAACAAATTTAGTAACTATATATGGTGATGGATATTAACTAGACTTATTGTAGCGATCACTTCACAAAATATACAAATATCAAATCATTATACTGTATACCTGAAACTAGTATGTCAGTTATACCTCAAAAAAATAAGGCAGTCACAGAAGACCACATATTATGCTTTTATTCATATCCAAGTCCAGAATAAATCTACAGAGATGGAAAGTAGATTCATGGTCGCTTAGGGCTAGGAGGGTTATGAGGTGGGGGGCATCTTTGGAGAGGTATCAAGGAGAGAGAGGAATGATAGCTAAAGGGTATGGTTTTCCTCTCAAGGCGATAAACATGTTCTAGCACTGACTGTAGTGATGATTGTACAAATCTATGAACGTACAAAAAAACATTGAATTATGCACTTTCAATGGATAAATTGTATGGTATGAGAATTCAATCTCCATAAAGCTATTGAAAAAAAGAGCCAATGGTAAAGACTTATAATTTGCCAATTTTGCTATTATTTCACAAGATATTAATCCCCATTCACAAGTAAGTAAATGAATATCTAAGAATCGTTAATAAGTGACTTTCAGGGTCTTGTGATGCCAGCTCTCTTTCTGACCATGCTACTGCTGGTGCCTAGGGTGGAGGATCGTGAACTCAAGACCCTTAGTGTTCTGTGTTCAAATTGCCAGTAGATGATCTGCTAACCATAGGTCTTTGGATGGGCAACTTAATCTTACATTTAGGTCCTTATTTTTCTCTCCTGAGATTGAATAACATCAACCAACTTAGAGCACTACTGGAAGGAATTCGTGAGACAGAGTATGTAAGGCACCTGGGACCGTGCCTGGTACATGGCAGGTGCAGTGATCATTATGTTTTATGATCTGGTGCATATTAGCATTGATGGGGTTGCAAGAGAGAAAAACCCAGTTTAACTTTGTTGAAGCAAAGAAGGAAATGTATTAATTCATATCACATGAAGTCCTCAGAGCAGTTATGTCCTAGGACTCAGGTGACCTCTCAGGACACTGTGTCCCTTTTCTCTTGGCTTCATCCTCAGGCTGACTCCCCATGTGGAGGCAAAGATGCCAAAGAAGCTCCAGGCTCACATTTCACCAGGTTAGCAGCCCTGGTAGAAGAACAGATCTCTTTCCAGATGGTGCCAGCCCAAGTCCTGGGAAAGACTCTCACTGGCCTGGGTTGGTCTCTTTCTGAACCAATCACTATGGCACAAGAAATGGAATTTCAATGGCTGATCAGGCCCAAATCATGTCCTCTGTCTGTGGGTGGAGAATGGCTCAGTTTTCCCCAAAATAAGATCTCTGCCATGTCTATAGACATTATTCTCTCCCACAGCAAGACACCCTTTTAGGCTGAGTGGTGAGGCCAAGAAAGTTTCTATTTCAATTCTGCATTTATACCTTAAACGATCACCTACTCTGTAAATGGCACTTGTGAGTTTATCTACGGGGCCCTCTTTCTACATTCTATGCCTGTGTGTGTCCACAAATGCATGCACATGAACCCTCGGACACGTGGGGAGACTGCCAGATGCCAAGGCTAAAATGAGAATCTTGTATAATCAACTGTTTATACAATTCATAACAACAGTAATCCCTTCCCGATGGCTTTAACTAGTTGTTGAAGTCTGGAAAAGACAACCTTTGTAAGAAATGTGGAGAAAATTATATGTCGTGGGTAATTTTACTTATTGAATATTTTCTTGGTTGTGAGTTTAGAAAAGCTAACAAGAACACACAAACGAATGTTTCGGGAAGCCCCCGCAGTGACTGATGGGAAGACTCCAGTATCGGGTTTGCGATCGTAAATGACCAAACCCTGCAGAGTGAAGCTGTGCTCTGAGGGTCCGTTCTTGGGGGGGCCACAGGCATGCTCATCCTTTGGGCCATTTTGGGAGATGTTTGGATTTAATTTGTGGGTGTCTTTCCCTTTTCCAAAGACAAGTTTAGAACACAGAAGAAATTTAAGGCTTCGGGATGCTCTGCGGAGCTGTGGCCTCCCCTAGGGCCTGTTTCTCATCTTTAAATATTTTCATGGGTGATTCTCATTAAGTTCAAGACCTGTTACACATGTGCCTCCCTTGCCCCAGGAGGGGCCTGGACCCAGTTGTTTATAACCATTAATGAAAACAGGTTCTTTGTAGGTTTCCCATGGTCAAAAAACTAATAGAAAACTGTAGCAAAGTGCCTCTTTTTTTTTGAAGATTTTATTTTTAAGTAAAAAACAAAAAATTAAAAAAAAAAACACCAAAACCCTCGAAACAATGTGGGGCTTGAACTCACCACCCCAAAACCAAGAGTCACATGTTCCAGCAACTGAGCCAGCCAGGTGCCCCCAAGCTTTGAATTTCAATCAGGCTTTACATCCTTATCTTCCTCTATTTTTTTCTTTTATCACCAGAGTGCACTGAATAATTTATTTTGTGTACTGGTTACATCTGTCTTCCCTAGTTAGGCTCTTAAAGCTAACTTAAGGGGACAGGCACCTCTGTCTGTCAGGGTCAGGAACACGTAGTAAATGCTGAATTAGCGAGTCTAGAATCCACCAGCACGTGTTGAATCAGGTCGTTGTCAGGGAGTAGGGGTTAGCACGAGCAGCTGCCATGCTCTCTTCTTTCTAACCTCTCCCTACTCCTTCATCTGCCCTGAGAGGATTTTATCTTCTTGTGTAAACCAGACACCTGTACTTGGGTTGGCATGTGTTCTCCCCCACTCTAAGTTTAATGTGTAAGCTCTAGGTCATCAGTTCTCCATCTCTGCTCTTGATAGAAAAGGTTTTGGAATGCCAGCAGAAATTCTTTCCCACCAAAGCCTGCTTCGGCAAAGTAAAAAATCAAAGTGCTTTGGCTTTTAGACTTGTCTCTCTTGTAGACTTAAGAACTAGATTTTGAAACTCAGAGCTAGAGCAATGACCACTTTGTCTTGAACTACCTCTGTCTTCCTCATGGAAGAGGACAGATAAAAAGCTGCAAATGCTGCCCAGGAGACAGTGAGTTCTCCGTGTTGTGGCAGAGCTCCTATTGTAGCCACTGCCACAAATGACCAGCACGTCCTCTGAGGCACCAGTCTTTATTTTGCCTTGTAATGCCTACACAGGAAAATGGACTTGGGGACTCTTTTGCCTCTTTAAAAGCCTTCACAGGTCTTTGCTTGGTTCAGGACATGCTGATCTCATTCTCCAGGTCTAGGAGAGTCATCTCCAGCCGGAGGCTTATAACGACCCACAGCATGGGAACTGGGGCTGCCCTCGTGTTCAGATCCTACCGTCCAAAGCTCCTTTCCTACCTGGTCTTACATTAACAATTATTCATAAACTAAGCTTTTCCTAGGAAGGACGGTTTACTTTTATCCTATTTGCAACTACTGAATGATCCTGACAAGTTTATATGGAGGCAGGCATATAGAGTTAGAACTGCAAATAGAGTGTCTGAAATAACCACATTCCCTTTATTGTATTGATAACTTTTTAAACACGGGGAGACTGATTTAAAGGAAATTTATCAGAGAAAATAAAAATTCTTCCCAAATAAAGCATCCTCACACAAGTCAAGTCACTGGCTGAGAGTCAGGGCAGAGAGTACCACAGTGGACCCCGGGGTGGGAGCTGGGGCTTCCCCCTCAGCCCTCCAGATGCCTCCCCACCCCACAGTGGAGACCTGGGAGGACAGGTATGTTGAAACCCAGACCATAGCAGCCAGGAAGAGGACAGAGTCCCCAGCAGATTGTGACTTCAGATGCCTAGGAGAAATCTTGGCTCTCGGGGCTCAAATACATCTCAAAAGATTCCCGCCGAGTTCTCCAAAGTGGAGTTTAAATTTGGCAACATTCACCTCACAGAGTTCAGGGAAAGGGACAATTCGCTAGAGGACTCGACTGTCTGATTTCTACGGGAAAACAATCAGACACGGGACTATTCACCATTTAAAGAATTTAATTGACTCACCTCGCTTGGAGTCCTTGCATGCTTGGCAATCTTCTGATCGAAGCTGGCTCCCTCGTGTTTAGTTTTTTGGCCTTAAGGAAAAAACACTTAACAGAAACTGGCTTAAACAATAAAGGGTAATATTTCTCAACAGAGGAACAGTCTGAGAGATCGCAGGTCCAGGACTGGTTAACTTAGTGGCTCAACGGCATCATCAAAAACTCGATTCTTTCCATAATTCTGCCCTGCTGTCCTCAGGGTGCTGGCTTTGGTCCTTTAGCTCATCTCCCCATGGTTAAAGGATGGCGGCAACAGCCAACACAACATTTGGAGGCCACAGCAGACACATTTCTTTATAAAATGGGACGCTTTGGGGCACCTGGGTGGCTCAATGGGTTAAGCCTCTGCCTTGGGCTTGGGTCATGATCTCAGGGCCCTGCGATCAAGCCCCGCATTGGGCTCTCTGCTCAGTGGGGAGCCTGCTTCCCCCTCTCTCTCTGCCTGCCTCTCTGCCTACTTGTGATCTCTCTCTGTCAAATAAGTAAATAAAATCTTAAAAAAAAAAAAAAATGGGCCGCTTTCCCAAGCTCCACCCCTATGCTACTCAAAAATCTTTCCTTATATCTTATTGGCTATAACTGTTACCATGACTTTTTCTAAGCCAATTCTTAGCAAGGGGAAGAGAATCACCGCGATCACCTTAAATTAATCAAGACTGAGGGTGGGCCCTACTTTCTTAAAGCACAAGGTCACACGTGAACATATTAAGACTCTATTTACAAGAAAAACCTGAGGAAATGGCCCTTGTGTATCCAGTGCAATCCGAAGGATCTGCCACGGCTGGAGTGTTTCCTGCCAGGAAAGATGCATTGATAAAGTGCTCTGAACTCAAACTGCCTGGTCCCCGTGGGGGCGACTTGTCTTGTTATTTTAAAAGTTATAATCTTGCTTACTTAAAATTTTTTATTCTTCTTCAAAAACAAACAAAAATGCTCCTAGAAGGAAGAGGTGACCTATTAAACTTCAAAGTGTTGACGCTTATCAGATATGCTTCCGTAGGGCGGAGGACAGATGCCTGACAATTCCAAGGGCTCCATGGATGGACAGGAAAAAATGTTAAGAGCACCAAGAAACCTTAGTAAAAGGTTTGGCAAATGCCCATTGAGGGCTCTGGGTATGACAGGCATGGCATCAAGCAGGACACCAAGGAAGCAGTTTCTGCTCCTGGGAACCACAGTCCGCCTCACTGCTTTGCCTGGAGACGCTGTTGTGAGAGCTAGACCCAACCAGTCAGTGAGTCCACATCTGGCCAGATGCCTCAGGCTTCTGGCTGCACCATCAGTGAGCATGACCAGTCTGCCACCAGTGGAGCAACAGAGACAGAGGCAGTCTATTATTTGTCCCCCTTAACTGACCAAAGCCCACTGGGAGGTGATGCATGTACCTTGATTCAGTCCCTGTGTCTGTGGTTCTTGTCAGCAGTGCCTGCCGTTTTTGCCTTTTAAGATTTTATTTGTCAGAGCATGCGCACAAGCAGGGGGAGCAGGAGCGGGAGAAGCTCCCCACTGAGCAGGGAGCCTGACACAGGACTCGATCCCAGAAACCCTGGATCATGACCTGAGCAGAAGGCAGATGCTTACCCAACTAAGCCACTCAGGCGCCTCTGCCTGCCCTGTTTTGTAACTATAAGGTGGGTCCACATGTCTGCTCTCCAGCAAAGCACTGGTAGCATTTCTTTGGAATAAGCTCTACATAGGAAAGCCTTAAAAGAGGGCAAAGAACAAGTTGGTGAAGGGCTGAAGGGGGATAGGCAGAGTTCCAGGAGGGAATGAAAGATACTGTATTTGAGAAAGTCCAGGATCAGGAGTGGGGCACGCAATGAAAGCACTTGCACCAATTTCCCTTGTAAGGCAATGGAAACACATAAAGAATGGATTCCAAGACCTCAAACCCTATAAGAAGCAATGTGCTGACACCATGAGCCCCTATTTAATAAACATTTGGAACTTGTGGGTATATTAGATTTAGCAGACAGGATAGAATTTTGTTATTACTATGATCAAAAGTAATTTGCATAATTCAGGAATACTAAGGGGGAAAAGAAAGCAAATTTCCCCCACCAAACCCCTTATCTATTACTAAAGCCTGTTGGGTGAATTATTTTAGTAATTTACCGGTGCCCGTGTAGATGCACATACTCATTCAGGCAGTGGTAATTAATAGCATTGCCCAGAGAAATTTACCTCTACAGATGTAAACAAGTGGAATTTAACAAGACTTCCAGATGGTCACAAACCACCATTTCTCTTTATATTCTTTTTTTTTTTTTAGATTTTATTTTTAAGTAATCTCTACATCCAATGTGGGGAACTCATGACCCCCAGATCAAGAGTCACATGCTCTACTGACTGAGCCAGCCAGGTGCCCCTCTGTTCATACACTTTCTTGATAAAGAAAACGAATGGATGGGATTCCTGGGTGGCTCAGTTGTTTAAACGGCTGCCTTCGGCTCAGGTCATGATCCCAGGGTCCTGGGATCGAGTCCCACATTGGGCTCCTTGCTCGGCAGGGAGCCTGCTTCTCCCTCTGCCTCTGCCTGCCTCTCTGTCTGCCTGTACTCAATCTCTCTCTCTCTCTCTGACAAATAAAAAAAATTAAATTAAATTAAAAAAAAAAAAGAAAACGAATGGAACAAAGATTCTATCACATGAACCAATAGTTACACCCATTCTTCTGGGGACTGCTGTCCTTTCTAACGGACTACTGTGCTAATGCAATTGGCTTTATTATCTACCACATGAATGTGTCTTAACTGGGATTCTATATAATGAGACTTCCAACTAAGAGAAGGTTCAAAGACTAAAGATCACCCCTTCAACTCCAAGAAAATTTCACAGTTAAATTTAAAAATCATAGAGGGTGAGAAATTGGAATGAAACACCTAACAGCAACCCATTTAAGGTAAGAGAGACAAGACAGTAAATTCTTTGATATATTCCAACTTTCCGGGGTGTGCTGTCTGAAACAAATGCCAGTTTTAGGACAATAGGCTCCTCACAACCCATGTGTGGTCTGATGACGACAAAGATGGTAGCACAGGGCCTCTGCATTCCCCAAGCTTCTGCAAAGGGCAAAGTCTGTCAGGAGTCCTAAGTTCTGGATGGTTACCGTGTGGGCGATGTGAGCACACTGCACCCCTGTGGTTTAAGAATAGGCTGTTGGCGGTGATGGAGAGATGGGAGCGATGACATCAGGACGCAAGGATGGAAGACGTGTGATGGGAAAGTAGTGTCAGTTCCCTGAGTGCAGGAACTCGGTTGGCCTGATTCACTACTGTGTTTGTAGCACTGAAAGCTGTGCCTGGAATACAGTAGGTGCCAAATAAGTATCTGTGGAAGACTGAAAGCATGAAGAGTGCAAGCTAACTGGATCGCCCATGCCTGCTTCCTCTTTGCCCTCCCTTGCAGCGTACTTTCCTCATGCGTTCCTTTCACCCAGGGAGGTGTGGTTACCTCACCTTTCCCATGTCTCTCCTTCCTATTTACTTTTGTCTAGCCAATTTATGGGGTTGCTCAGCAAATGTTTTGACTCCAATTGGGAAAACAAGCTCTTGGTGCCATCATTGTCACCTGGCCCAGACTCTCAAAACAAGCCTGGTGTTGAAGAAAATGTCAACGGAAAGGTTTTGGTCTGCCTCTTTGGCAGATTACACAGGGCTTACAAAACACTTCACACGTCTGGATATCAAATTTGAGCTTCTTCAATTGCCTTTCCAGAGAGACCTCTCCCGCCCCCACTCATAGCCATCCCCACCTGCGATGACCCTAGAACTGTGTCAGACAGCAGCTCCCTGGTACCTCAAACAAAACAGAAGTGGAAAATGAAGATGATGCTAAACCTGGAGTCACTGTGTCCGGAGCTTGAGGAGAAAACCAGACTCAAGTCCTTTATCTCTCATGTGGAAGGCTTTGATGCATTAGGGGTGTGCTCTGGGTGCAAGTCACCTGCAGTGTGTGCTTTGCCTATAGAAAAAAATGTTTTTTTTTTCTTCTTCTAACAGGTATTAGTTGCCAACACTTAAAAATCAGGAGATTTAATGTTAAAATCTACTTTTCCACCTTATCTTGAGAACTTAGAAGTTCTAGCAATGTGGTGCCTGCATTGTGTGCCTACTTGGCAATTGAAGCCAAGTCCCATTTCCCTCCCTGTTGGGACTGTGTGCTCTTTCCCGCAGTCCTCACTGCTCCCTGCTGTCTCCTACCTTGTTTCGAGTCTTGAAGGCCCATGTGGTCTGCTGGGGGAGGGAGGCCTCCCTGCCTCTTTCACCTTCCTGCTTGGCACCTGAAGGGAAATGGGGATCTCTAAGTGGTTAAGATCCCTTCTAGCGCTCTGATCCTTTGGCTGGTTCAACAAGTTGTGGCTGAGAACTTGTAAGATCGTACCCTCTCTCACACACTTCTCTAGAAAGGCCCCGTTGGCTTCCAAATCCCCTCCTATTAGAATCAGCCGGGGATTAGTTAGGGATAGTTTTAAACCTATACCAAAGCCCAGTCTACATACCCAGAAATCCTAGTTTAATTGGTCTGGGGTGGGCCCAGGCATTTTGTTTCATTTCTTTAATGTTCCAGATTATTCTAATATACCTCCAGTTGAAAACTACAGTATTAGATAGCATTAACTCTCAATATCAAAGTTCAATTTCTAGGCTGAAGCTTAGCTGTAATGACACAAGATTTGTGTTACTTTCCAAGGATAAATAGCAGTGGTCACTTCGAGGGGTGGAGTGTGTGCAGGAGGCTCCTCGGTATATCAGCTGGGCTCCACTTTCCCATTCTCCTGATCACCTTCAAGATGCCAGTGCTCAGATTCTGGAGTTGGTTCTCTATGTGATCTTATCTGTCATGCTGACTGAATCTTCAGAAACCAAACCTGGTTACATCTCTCGCCTGCCCAGGGTCTCAGCTCTGTAGTGAACAACTTCCAACTGCTTCATGCCTTCCCTCCATGCCTATCTCCAAGGCCTCCTGAGATCCATATCCCTGCTTGTTTGGACCACATGCAATTAGGTGTGGTAGGCAACAAGCTGCTTATTTAAGTAAGCGAAACTGAACCTGCTTTAAGCCTGTCCTTGCTGTCCCCACTCTTCTGCTTTTGTTAGCCATTTCCTAGCCACTAGTAAAGTGGCCTTCTGGGTCTGGCCCAGAACTGTTGCTTCTTTCCTGGATGGGGAAAAGAGAAACAAGATTATTTGGCTCAGTTAGGGAGCTTGCTCCCATCCACTAAAAGTTTTATGATATCTCTCTTCCCTCACATTTTGGTCCCAAATCTTTCCTCTTCCATCCAGAATGCTCGAATTCATAAGCCTATATATTGAGAAAGGCCTAAATGAATGAATGAATGAATAAATAAATAAATACATACATATGGTCAAAAGGATAACCACAATGTCAATGCATAACCTTGCAGAAAGTCCAATACACATTTATTGAGCATCACTACAAGTAGGACTGGACACTGGCCATATAGTGGTGAATACATCCACGTCATCCTTGCTGTTCTGAGCTGGTGTTTTTTAGTATCTCAGATACTTTTTAGTATCTCTATGCATCCGAAGGCAGAATTGGTTGGAGTGGAGCTGACCAATAGGCTTCAACTCACAAGTCAGGACCTGTCAAAGGAGAGCACCAGGCTGACAATTCTAAGACCATCTCTAGGTTTCTGGGTCCAGAGCGATGCTGTATGGGTAGATGGTAGAGACAGAGGCTGGTAGTGGTACCAGTTTCTGTCATCCCAATATGGCTGAAACAACATCAAACTAAGAATTGTAAGATCTATGCTCAAAACTGGCTTCACCAATTCCTAGTCACCTGTCCTTGGGCAATCAGATTTTTGGGGTTTTTTTTTGGACTATTTAATGTAGATTTCCTTCCTCACTTTAGTAGAGTACATCCTCTTACAGGAGCTTCCTGAGAAAGGGTTCATGGAGGTAAACTTTTTGGGTCTCAGAAACTTTGAAAATAGCATTATCTACCTTCATCCCAAGATCAAAGAAATAAGTCAATGTATAAAGGACTGGCAGGGAAATTGAAAATGGTGAAGCAAAGTGTTAAATATAAATGACTGTTTTAAATATACAGATAGATATTAATGTCAGCAAGAATTATTAACAATTCTTAAAGCCTTAAAATGCAACACAGATAGTACAACAGGGAGGAAGGAAATTCAGAGGGAAAATCTGAGAGAATTATAGGATAAAATTGTATCCCCTCTACATTATAAGGAATACTTCATTTTTGCTCAGTGTCCAGTGTTACTTCTGACATGTTCTGATACTATTTTTACTACCATTCTCATATTGCATGTGGCCTGTGTTTGATGTCTTCTTTATCCCTGCTGTTCTGAAATTTCACCAGGATGCCTTTGTCCAGACCCTTTTCCATGTAATGTATGGGTGCCTTAACCTGGAGACTTGTGTCTTCCAGTTCTGGGTACATTTCTTGCTTTATAGATGTCTTTGGATATTTCATTATTGTATTTTTTACATTCTCTATATCTGGAACTCCTATTTGTTATATATCAAATTTCCTAAATTTATTACTTGTATTTTTTTCCTCCTATTTTCTATTCTCCTCTTTGAATATACTATCTGGAAGCTTTTACTAACTTTCTTTGGCCCTTTTACTGACTTTTAAATTTCAGTTAACCCTTTTTCTAGTTTTAATTTCCAGGAGCTCTCTCCTCTGTTTTTTTATATAAAACCCTTTACACACACAGTATTTTCTTTTACCTCTCTGTGAATATGAATCACAGCACCAAAAAACTTATATTTTAGTTTTCTTTTGCTCCCTGATTTTGTTTCCTTTGAGTTCCTTCCTTTTCATTTTCCATTCCTCTCTGCTCTAATATCTGTGTTTCATTTTAAGGGTTTCAGAGATGTTAAGAATTATTGTTGACATTTATACCCAGATATACATTTACAACAATTATTTTTGTTTAAATCCTTCTCAACAGTGTTTTATACTATGATTTGCTTCCTGTTCTTGGGATCTTAATTTTGATTCATCATTTAGTTGGCCAGAGTACATCTTCAAATAACTCTCTCAAAATGTGATACATGGGAAGCATGTATTTGGACTCTATGTCTAGAAATGCATTTCTTTTGGCTTCACAGATGAAAATCAACACGGGTATAATATTCTTGGTTTATTATTCTTGGATTTCATTATTATTCTTGGATTTCACTTCAAAATTTTGTAAATACAGCATCATTGTTTCTCTGGCATTTCCATTTGCAGAGGCAAGTTGAGACCTTTTCCGGTCCTTTTCATTTGTGGATACTATTTCTGGTTAGATGCATTCCCATTTACCCACTTAGACTTGTAATTCCAGGTTTGCTAGAATATGTTTTAGAATACTTCCTTTAAAAACATTTTTTTTAGTAGACTCCATGACTAACATGGAACCCAACATGGGGCTTGAACTCATAACCCCAAAATCAAGACCTGAGCTGAGATCAAGAGCTGAACTCCTCTGACACCTGGGTGGCTCAGTCAGTTTTGCATCTGTCTTTGGCTCAGGTCACGATCCCAGGGTCCTGAGATCAAAAGTGTGGAGGAGGGTGCCTGCGTGCCTCAGTGGGTTAAAGCCTCTGGTTTTGGCTCAGGTCATGATCCTAGGGTCCTGGGACTGAGCCCCGCATCATCGGGCTCTCTGCTCAGTGGGGAGCCTGCTTCCTCCTCTCTCTGTCTCTGCCTGCCTCTCTGCCTACTTGTCTGTCAAATAAATAAATAAAATCTTTTTTTAAAAAGTGTGGAGGGCTCCCTGCTCAGTGGGGAGTCTGCTTCTCCCTCTCCCTTTGCTCCTGCCCATACTGTGCTTGCTCTCAAAAAAACAAAAACAAAAACAAAAAACAAAACAAAAAATTTTTTTAAAAACTAAAAAAAAAAAGTCAGACTCTTGGCCGATGGAGCCACCCACCCATGTGGCCCAGAATATTTTTCTGGATGAGCCAGTGGTCCCTTTACATCTAAAGATTCAGGATTTTTTCTTCACTGGTAAGTTTTCTTTTTTATCATGATTTGAAGTGTTGTTTCTGTTCTAGGTACTCTAGTTTCTAGAACTAGAAATCTATGGTTCTTGGGTTAGCCCTCTGTTCTCTGAATGATAATCACTTCTCATCTGCCATCTTTTGTCTCATTTAAAAAATACGTATTTTTTTTTCCTTTTCTCTCTTCTGGAGGAGTTTCTAGGTTTATCTCCACAATCCTGATTTAAATGCTACCATGTCAGCTCAGCTCCTTACGCCTTCGAGGCAGATTTTGGTTGTGTTATTGCAAATATTGTTGCCTTGCAGTATTTTGTTACCATGCCAACCCACATTTCCTCCTCAACGTTTTCATTTTATGTTGAGGCATGTGAGATAGCTGTTGGATCTTGTTAGCCCTTCACTTTAGAATGGGTTCAGCCATGACTTTTTGTTCATATTTCATTAAGGTCATGTGTTATTGAGGATGTTAATTTTCTAAACTTTTATTTTTAAGTCATTTCTATTCTAAGGCAGTCCCTTGAAGTCTTTGGTTCTAAAGATATCAGAATTATCTGGGAGAACTTGTAGGGTTGATTTCCGGCTCTGTCCTGAGGGATTCAGCAGGCCACCTTGTATAGGTATTGTCCAGACTCAAGTGGGTCCACTGGAGTGCAGGTTTTATTAGCTTAGGCCTGTGACCAGAAATGAGACAGATGTGCACAACACACAGCCCACTTCCTGGTCACTCACAGGCCTGAGTCATATTGGCTTTCCTGGAAAGAGGTGTAAATTTTTCCCACTACTTCCAAGGCCTTGCTCTCTGTTGTTCACTATCTACAGCGTTCTTTGGGTGGGACTTCGATCAGCAATGCTCCACTGTCAGTCCCAGCGGTCCCTGCATCAATGGGCCCAGATCACAATGGAAAGGAGAATCCACATCTATTGTAGGAACAGGGACTCTGTTCTCAACAGGGAGCACATGCCTGTGTCTCTGAACAAAGAGGATGGTTCATGGGATCTTCCTCAGACTCTGGTGCAGAGCCCCCTATGTTACATAGGGGAGTACAGCTATCTCATGGATATGTCAGATTATTTGGCCCTCTGAATTTGGATCCATCAAACATCTTAAAAATCTTTCTCAGTTTCCAGCAGTAGGGTTTGTTTTCTTTGTTGCTTGAATAAGAAGAATCTTAATCTTGCATATTCATCCTTACTCGAGCCTTCATAAATTTGTCAAGTTGGAGAAGCTAAGAGAAGCAGTCGCTACTAGCTAGATAGCATGTTCAGCAGGAATAGAAAATTCTAGCATGAACGATCTGAGATGGAAGGTAGGATAATCTGGAAAGGGGGAGAAACTGGAGGTAAGGAGTTTTAACTCATTTTACCAAATTGTTCCCTTAAGTGTGCTCCAGTAGGCACATGCCTTCTGATCTGCTTGTCCTTCTTTTCCTTTCTGTCTGTCTCTTACAGAGGAACTTTCCTTATTCCTCTTCTCTTTCCAACCACACTTGGCTGGGAGAATTTCATACTCTACTTCTAGTCCTAAGACCTCAAAGTCCTTTGGAGGGCTCTGTTCTGGCCCCATAGGCTTACCTAAACCTGCCTTCACAGGAGTGCCTTCCTGGAGTTGATGCTAACATTGTGGCTTTCTACTAATCTCCTTTCTTCTCACACGCTTTTTCAATTACCTCCAAGCCTTATTCTCTCCTCCCTGCTGCCTGGCTCCTCATACAGCTGTCATTACTTAGGTGGATATTCTGGGCTTGTGTTACTTGTGTTATTGTGTATTTGCATTATATTTGTTCTTTTTCCACAGTGATACTGTACACTCCTTTGACCAGAGGGACCCAGTCTTCCATTGCCTTGGTAGTTGCTCTTTCTGTTATGTGTCCCCCCAACATGGGGGACCCTCAAATGAAGAAGATTACATGTTTCCTTTTGCATGTACATGCCCAACTGTAAGGGCAGACTCTTCCCTCTGTAGTTTCTGTTTCTTAATCACTTCTCATTTCCCTCCCCATTCAGTTCTATATGGCTTTGGATAGATTTCTGGTACTTGAAATCAGAAAACCTCTGTTCTTCTCTACTGATATTACCCTGTAACTTTATACAAGTCATTTCACATCAGTGAGCTTCAGACTCTAATGTGTCTTTGCAAGGGGGGGGGGGATTATAATGGCTTCCCCACAGGGCTCCTGATTCCTGCTGCTAACACTGAGTTCATATTGTGCTCCTTGTTCTGCTGAGGTGTCAGAGCTCCTCAGTGATTTTGTTCCACATTTCCCCTGCCCCTGGCCATCAGAGTACCTAGTGACTAAGATGTTTTCCTACGTTGACAACAGGTAGGCATGGCTCTATAAAGAGGAAGCCCTTGGGCCTGACACAAGGCACAAGGAAAGGCCAGTCATATCTCTGAGCATCCTGGTTTAAAGTATGTGACCGCAAGAGACCTTGCAGATGACATAGGCAAGGCTTTCTGTATGGGGAGGATAGCTACAGCCCAAGGTTCAAGCCCCTACTTATATCTCCTGCCTAGAACCAAACCTTTACCAAACTCAAAAACCGGTTCCAGTATTGCGGCCCCAGTGTAGTCATACAATATCTTCCATGACTGTCATTTCATTCCCAAATATCATGTACTTAGCCTTTATCCTAGAGCAGCTCAGTGGTGTCAAATTCCTTCCAGTAATAGCATTGGCTTTTCCATTGCCTGATTCCAAATGAATCATATATGATCTTATTTCTGAAATTGACATCAATTGATGTTAGGCCTGGGATTTACATAACAGCTAAGAGGTTTATAAGCACCATCCCAGCATAACCTTCTTCTCTCAGGTCACGGTGTACTCTGTGATGAGGGCTGGGTTGCAATTCTCGTCCCCTACAGCTGGCTGGAGCACCCCCCCACCCCCACCTCAGTTTCCAGCCTTCCAAATCTAAGTCTTAGCACACTGCCTGGTACAAAGGAGGGACTCAACAAATGTTTGTAGCGTAAAGGCCGACCTCATCCTAACAGGGATCCTGATGGGAAATACCTATTTTCTAATTTCAGTGTAAAGCATATGGAAAGACTCGTTCTCTCTTCTAGATAGCAAGGGATAGGAACAGCCAATTTATTCATTCTCAACTGTGACTTGGACTGGTATGCAAAGAGAGTTCCAACTTGCTAAGCAGTCTTGTTAATTTGATTCTTTCTCTTGTAGTTTCCCTTGGTGCCAGCCGCAACTGGCAGTTTCTGAAAGTTCCCAGCAATGGCATCTCTTGATGGTGGTAATTACTAATTTGCTGACTTGGGAATGACAGCTGGTCCTATAAAACCTCCAGTATCTTTAATGTCCCTGAAGATGTTCCATGCAATTTTTTTCAGTACCATTCCTACAGAGCAGTCCAAAGTTGGAGCACTCTTCTTTGAGCAACTTCTATTTGCTGCTCCAAGTCCTCTACTGCCTTGCTACTCAAAGTGTGGTCCATGGATCAGCAGCATTGAAATCACTTGGGAGCTTGTTAGAAAGGCAGGATCTTGGATTGCACCCCAGACCTACTAAAACAGAATCTGTGTTTTCACAAGATTCCAGGTGTTTCCTATGCATATTAAAGTTTCAGAAACATTTCCCTAATACAGCTCAGACTCAATAGGTCTAGGTCAAGGGTGGGGCCCAAGATATTGCAGTTTTGAACAAGGCCCAAGGTAATGGTAATGCAGCTGGTCCAGGGGCCACTCTTCGAGTAGGAAAGCTTTAGTTCATTAGGGGAAAATGACGTCCCCTTCCCCCCGCCCAACATCAAAGCAGGCAGGGCACAGATGGCTGATGTTCCCTTAGCCTAGAACAGTTTCTCCACCCCAGCTGCACACCAGAATCATCTGGGAGGTTTTTGACAATCCTGACACGCTGGCCTATTCCCAGACTGCCTGATTTGAATGGTGTGGGAAGGGACTCTAGCACTGGGATGGTTTGGAATTTCTTCGGCAGTTCTAATGGATGGAGAACAACTGGTCTAAGTTGAGCTCCTATCCTCCCTCTCCTACCGAATTCTTACTCCTCTTGCAGGTCTAACCTCTTACATTGGGAAGACTTTAAATTCCCAATTCCACTTGAAGTACCTCCCAAAGATCACAAGAACATTTGTGGAAATCAAATTCTAGCAGCTACTGGGTAGATATTCTAAGCAACCCTCTAATAATGACAGAGGATTCTTCTTCACAATCTTTGCCATGAAACTACTCCTGAAAGGCACCATTCTTTAAAAGACTCCAGGATGGCTACTGGTCCTGCTTGTCAAGGTCTTTCTGCTTCATTTTTTTTTCTCCCTCTCTCAGCATAATCTCTCCACCCCACCCAACACCCCAGCTTCAACTTTCTGAGTGGAATTCCCAGGAGAAAAACACAAGTCAGGTTTCCTGTATTCTTCCGCATCTCTTCCTCAGTCTTCATGTTGGTCAGCAATTCCTTTCCTACATCAGTTTGTCATGTTTAGGAGCTTATGGTCTTCTCAGGGAATTCTCCAGCAGTCCCCTGGCTCCTCTCCTTTTCACTCCTGAGGGCAGTGTTGGAGTCTGAGGGTGACAATGAATTACTTCCCTTCTTTTCCACTCCAAACCTCAAAGCTATGGAGACAGAGACATAGGAGGCCCAGAACTGGACAAGAATGTCTACTCAATCGCTGATAAAGTTAGACTGGAGAGCATGGCAAGGAGGAAGTCCCAGGTGGCTCTCAAGACTTCTCACATTGCCCTGCATGACATGTCCACCTAGAACTAAGGCCTCACCTATGCAAAGCGAAGTTCAGTCTTGGGAAGCTTCTGGAGAATATAAAAAGCTTGAGTCTAGAAGAAGCTTCTCAGGAAGTGAGACAGGAAAGGATGGTACTGCACGTGTCTAGTCCTCCATCCTAACTCACGGATCAGAGAAGGGGGATGAGAGAAGAGGAGAGGAGGACATCCTCCCAACATGCGAAATGGCTTCCTTTGGGCCAAGATGGGAACTCAAGGAAAGACTCCCCCAGGCAGTGACATCTTGCTGGGCACCTCAGAGGGAAGTGTCAGCACTGTAACCCCTCACGGGCCCTTGGAAAAACCAGTAATCAGAAAACTGGCCAGTCAATCTCCCCTACTGAACCTAGTCTGTTTTCTACTCAGGTCTACAGCCCAGTGGAGCCTTCAGTGCCCACAGTCCATTCGACAGGATTCCACTGGATCCGATGGGCTTGGAGAGAGCTGCTGGTTCCCACTGGCAATAGAAATGGGGAGTGTTTTAAAAGAAATATCTTCCCCTCACACTCATTCACGTGCAAGTAGTTGGCAGCATTAGGTGGCCAATGGGAACTTGAAGCTGCTCTAACTGAAAGAAGAGGTGCTTGGTGCCAAGCAGTTTTCCAGTAAAATGGCTTTAAAAATAATAAGGGAACTGAGGGGGGTGGGGGAGAGGGGTGTTGGGAGAGGGTGGTGGGATTACATTATATGTTTATTTTTATTTTTTTTTTAAAGATTTATTTATTTATTTATTTGACAGACAGAGATTACACAAGTAGGCAGAGAGTCAGGCAGAGAGGGGAGGGGAGAAGCAGGCTCCCTGCTAAGCAGAGAGCCCCATGCGGGACTTGATCCCAGGACCCTGGGATCATGACCTGAGCCGAAGGCAGCGGCTTAACCCACTGAGCCACCCAGGCGCCCTACATTATATGTTTAAATAAAAATAAAATTAATTAAAAAAATAATAAGGGAAAAGACAGCGATGACCAGAAGAAGGGACAGATTTTGAAGAAGTCACTGGAGAACGGTGCTGAGCCTAATTCCAGAGAAACAAGATGAACCAGAGGCCCTCTTTGCTTTACTGACTGGAAATGTGGCCGAGGGGAGAATAAGGAAGGAGGGGCTTAGGGTTCACAGTGGAATCACATTTAGCCAAGACCCAGCTAATTGTCCATGATTGTTTTCTCTTTTCACATTTACTCCTCTACACTGGGGATGTCTCCCGGGCACCACAGATATAATTCAAGTTGGGTTTCTGTCTCTCTCAGATGTGGACTCTTCTTTGGGAAATTAACAAGACTATAGTGATCTTTGGTTTTAAAAATATTTAACAATTTCCTAGAAGCATCCTCAAAATCAACAGATGCAGGTTTAACAAGAACTTGTTTTCTAAAAACTGAAAACTAAAAAATGGAAAGTCAGTACCATGAGTGATGCAGAGAAATGGAGGCTGGATAACTTGTCTGTATAATTAATTACAGAAGGTAACACTGTTTTCATTATCAAGTCGACCTGGAGTCCCTTTAAACAAATGTACCAGTTACAAGCAGTCAGGGGATGTAGTAAAGTGAGGGAGACCTGCCTGATCCATTGCCATAAACAGACCCTGTGTTAGAGCTCATGTGTTTGTTTTCTTTTCTTTTATCCCTCTGAACAGAAATACTTAAATTGTAAGTGGGGACTTCTCACAGCACAAATCTTGCGTCATATGTTTAAAAGCTGTGGCAAAATCATCTTTTGGCAGAAGTTGTGTAGCCTTAGACAAGCCATGCCTTGGTGTGTGTCCTTTAGGAGGGATGGTTTTCAGAGAGATTTCCCATATGGTGCATCCAATCAGCCTGCTGACTCATTTTGGACTTGGCAATACTGGTGTATGAACCAGGGTTCAGAAGGGTACAAGAGTATACAAGTGGTCTTACTGGTGGGGGCACATGGCTCCCCATCGAGGTGGTGTCCCAACTGTCCACACACTTGTCTTGACGGCTGTTTTCCAAGCATAGTGCACCTACAATGTGGCCCCCTCTAAAACTTGTGCACTCAGCAGTTCATTTCATGGGGAGTTGTCCAAAGCTTAATCTCCTTTCTCTTAAGGTATGCCACTGAGCTTCACAATGGTCTTAATTTGTGATGATTCTCCCAAATGTGTTCAAGAGGAGATGAAAGGAATTTTACATGAGGTGGATCTCACATGCAAAGTGAATGGGCTTCATCTGTGTACTCACAAATCTTTGCACCAGAGGGTTGAAAGGTCCCTAAAGGTAAACCAATACAAAGCCCTGGTTGCAAACCATTGCAGATATGGAAACCCACATAGGCAGGCAACCCATTCTTTAAAAAGATTAAAATTACCCAGTTTTACTGAGGATTATTCAAAGCACTGTTGCAAATTGGGGCGGGGGGGCGGCAATGTCTTGGTTAATTAGCAATACTAAAAAAAGTGGAAATTCCTATGAACAGAAAATAACCTATTCAAGTTCTTAGCAGAGCAGAAATCCGCTTTTTCTCTTTGTGAATAACATATGGGTTTGAAGCGCATTTACTGAAGCCAGTGAGTATGACATACAAGTCCTGGTTTACAAACACCTTGTTATATCTGAAATGTACACACAATACAGAGAGGGAAAGAGAGAGGCTGAGAGACAGTGAGAAACTTCCTTCCCATAAGTCCCATGGGGGTTGCCCTTCAGGGACCTACCTTCTAAACCACAGATCTGTAAGTTGTAGGATTTCATTTCAAGAACTTACCAGGGTGGGGCTGGTATTCACTGTACATGTTTCCCTATTACTTGTTTCTGCTAATATATATAATAAGGTCCTTAGTTAGGGTAATGCCTTAGCTATGTCCACTGCCAAGGTTCTGATGAACAGTGAGGGCAACCTAACCAAACCCATGTGCATAAGGACTGTGGACCCTCCTGGGTGAGTAAAGGGAATAAGAATCAGGAGGAACTTGCTTCAGTCAGAAAATCATAGTTGTTGGAAGGGAGGAACTTGGGGCTACTTACATTTATTTCACGGCTTGCCCCCATCAGACTCAGGTCTCAGTTCTGATGATACTAAACATTGAAAGAGTTCTATGGCTGGGCCCTGTTTGTCTTCTCTGCCTGGGACAGCACTCCCCTCCTGTTAGTAGGATTCTGGGGGTGGTTGTCAATCACAGTGTCTCATCCTTGGTCATAGTGATGGGTCCAGTGATGGTCATATGGCCCAACCATAGTCAAAAGTCTCTTTCCCAGGATTCCTAATGAGAGCTCTCTGAGTTCTGTAGTCATGACGCTTTGAGGACACAAGCCCAGAGCAGAGGATAGTGTCCAAATTTTCTCCACATGGGGACAAGTCTGAGGAATAAAGTTAATACACTAAAAGAAGCAGAGACAAAAAGCAGACAGCAAAGGAATGAGTTCCTTGGTGTTTGGAGTCCTGAATCTAGTGGCTGCTGAGGCAAACTCTACCCCTTGTCCTTTTCCTAGTTTGGTTATGTCACTCAATAAACACCTCCCTCTTTGGTTAATTTAGGTCAAAGGGGGTTTCTCTGGCACTCTATAAACTCCTGGGGGCACAAATTGCACTTCTTGGAAGCTTCTTTAACAGGATTCACAAAGGTCTCCTTGCCTTGGACCATTGTAAATCCTGTGCATTCGATAGAGGTAGAACATATAATTTATCGTATAAACCAGGACACTTTTGAGAATAAAAGGGAGCGCTATTAAAAATGACACCAAGGGACGCCTGGGTGGCTCAGAGGGTTAAGCCTCTGCCTTCGGCTCAGGCCATGATCTCAGGGTCCTGAGATCGAGTCCCGCATCGGGTTCTCTGCTCAGCGGGGAGCCTGCTTTCCCACCCCATCTCTCTGCCTGCCTCTGCCTACTTGTGATCTCTCTCTGTGTCAAATAAATAAATAAAATCTTAAAAAAAAAAATGACACCAAGATAACAGCCATACACTAAAATTGAGGGGCACCCTGTTGAAGGACCTACTCTGGTGCATGTGTTGTGGTCACGTGCACAGCCGAACCAGAGACCATAATGCCTGGTGGATAGCCGGCATAACTTGAGATCGAGGGAGGACCCAGCTGGAGTTGGTCTTTTATAAGCTCAGATAAACACTCAAGAGAACCCTTGGTGGCACTTGTGCAAGTTTGAGGTCCAATATAATTTTGGTACTGTGATCAGGGCTCCATTTGTGCCCATAGCTGATGGGAGCTGGGGACATTCAGGTTACAAACAGGCAATACAGGAAACTCTGGATAGCTTTCATCTGGAACAGGGACTGACTATTCCAAATGCTATACAAAGCTCCTTTTTCTGAGAACATATCCCCAGTGTCCTAGGTGAGCCCCTAGCGTGTGACTCTGTCCCTTTGTTAGTAATTCATTAGGCCACTGTGGAGGCTGATCCAACTTGGACCAATCCAGTTCTCCTTCCCAAGAACCAGGGCTAATTATTAGCTAGTTACCCTTTAGGTGATTGATAACACGTCAATCCAGGAGACTTGGGGCAGCCATTTTGCGATGTGACCAGAGAAAGTCAGTCTGCAGTGAAAGAAAAAAGGAGAAGCAGATGTTCAGAGGGCAGCAAGAATGAGAGTCAGGGTTTGTTTCTGGGTTGCTGACAAGCTTCCCAGACCTTAGTTCCTCAGGTTGGGCTGCATTTCTAGCCACAGGCTCTAGGAGACATCGCTTATCCTCAGACCACCCTCCACACATGCTAGCTTAAATTGATTTCTACTTCTTTTATCCCAAAGTGTCTTAACTAATACCAGGATATTTATTTTCAATGATTTGAGAGCTCATATATTCCCTCGATAGCTTATGAGCCAAACAATTCCCTCTCTGTACCATACCTCTCAATCCAAATATTGATGTGTTTCTTCTCTAATTGAAGCAGCACATTAAAGGAAAATACAAAACAAAACAAAACAAAAAATGGAAACACAGTCCTCATACTCTGAAGTCACATGGGATCCACATGGACTTAATTAGGATGAGAGACAAACAGATAAACATTTGGGGACACCTCCTTCCCATACAATATTTCATAACATGGGACCAGCCTGTAAAATTGAGATGTCAAAAATGATTTGGGTAACTTGTTCACTCAAATTTTCCTAAGTAGACAAGTGCTGAAACACAAAGATTCGTGAAATTCTAGCTGAAATATACACAGAGCCGATCCTAGGAAAAATTGGGAAATAGATGAAATTTGTTAATGTTTCCCCAACTCTGCTTTCTGTGTTTCTCTCCCCTTCCTGCCTCCCCCACATCTCCCAGAGAAGAGCCATCTGACAAACTAAATTATAGTAAAGTGTTAGTTGCTCCTATTAGGTGTATTTGCATTTTTAAAAAGTCTAGAGAGGGTGATACAAAATCAAGGAAATGATTCTTTTGCTATTTTGGGGATATCTAATTGTTTTGAACACTTTTCTACTTATATACAAAGCCAGTAGTGACCTTGATAAATAAAGTGAACACAAAAGAGAGTGACAAAATTCAGGGCACTTTTTTAGTAGTCTTAAAAGATTTTACCTCTTACTTTTCTTTTGGAGCCAAAAATTCCAAGTCGAAAGCTGGAAATAGAAAAGGAATGATTAGAAGGGAAGCCACAGGCTGGAGTAGGCAAGACCCTCAATGACCCTGTGTGTGCACATGTATGTGTGTGTGCATGCCTGTGTGTTAGACTTGACTAAAGAACCATTCCCATGATTTCCCTGCAGGTCTCTCCCTCTTCTGCAGCATAAAGGAGATGGGTGCCTCTCACAGAAGATCAAAGTTCTTCAGCTTGGGTGGGTGGCCAAACCACTGTCCCTTTTCCACTGCTGGGCTGTCTAGCAAAAGTGACCAAGCTATGTTCAACTAGCCGTCACCACCGTGGGGAAGAGAGCTGGAGCCAAGGACCTCACAGAATAGGAGCCCATGATCAGTCCCAGGAGAATGCCAGTGACTGTCTAGAAAGCATTAGAACCTCACCCCCATGGCAGGACTTGCTGAAAATGCCAGAGAGGTCTGCTAGGGGATGGAGGGTGATTGAACTGAGTTCCTGCATTCATCTGTTGATGGCAACCGCCCAGCAGGGCACCAGAGACTGAAAATGAAAAGTCCATGTTGTGCTTTGACTTAAGACTGGGGCAAAGGCCAGTCTGCCATTTGTTCCATGCTCCTAAGGGAATGATTTTAGAGGAAGGAAGCATTCTACCCAATTGAAGGCTTTGGGTAGTTGATGTGGAAAGGATATAAAATGCATCCAAGGGCAGGAGCCTAAGCCAACAATACCACTTCCGGGTATATATCCAAAAAAATTGAAAGCAGGATCTCAAAGAGATATTTGCACACCTATATTCATTGCAGCATTATTCACAATTGCCAAAAGATGGAAGCAACCCAAAAGCCCATTGAAAATGAATGCATGAATAAATGGAATATTATTCAGCCTCAAAAAAGAAAGAAATCCCACCACATGCTACGTCATGGATGAACCTTTAGGACATGACAGTAAGTTAAATCAGTGACTAAAAGACAAATACTGGGGGTGCTTGGTGGCTCAGTGGGTTAAAGCCTCTGCCTTCGGCTCAGGTCATGATCCTAGGGTCCTGGGATTGAGCCCCACATGGGGCTCTCTGCTCAGTGGGGAGCCTGCTTCCCTTCCTCTCTCTGCCTGCCTCTCTGCCTACTTGTGATCTCTGTCAAATAAATAAATAAAATCTTTTTTAAAAAAAGGACAAATACTGTATATTTGCACTTATATAAGTTATCTAAAGTAGTCAAACTCATAGAAAGCAGAAAGTAGAATGGTGGCTGCCAAAGCTGGAGGGAGGGGGAGCAGGGCTTGTTCCGTAGGATGGGGTCTACCTCTCTAAAGGTTCAGTTTTGCAAGAGGAAAATGTCCTAGAGATCTGGCAGGTAGCAATTTGAATATAGCTAGCCCTTCTGAACTGTATGATTAGAAACGGTTAAGACAATGAATTGTATGCTATGTGTTTTTTCCTTTTTCTTTTTTCTTTTTTGCCACAATTGAAAATGATTCGACAGGTGTCCACATGGAGCAAGGGGTGTTTCTGTTGTCTGTGGGGATAGCTGGAGTGAGACCACCAGAAGTGGGTTTCCCCAGGGATAGGGAGGGTAGAGGAAAGCGGTCAGCAGGTGTCTACCTGAGGTGGGAACATTAATACATTTAGCAAAACCAAGGCTGACCCTGGTGCTGTTTCTCTTTCAGGAGCAGCCCCAGAAGGCGCCCCATTCTTGGGCCTCCTCCTTCAGTCACTGGGAAGTAAACAGAGATGGGAGGGTCCCTGTTCTGGGAAAAAAGCTAATCAAATGATCCAACTGCTCCTCCTTTGCAACCCCGAGAGAGGTACCAGGAAATACAGTGTTGGCTGAGACTGGGAGGGCCATGATTAAGGGAAGCTGTCAGGGACAACCGCTCCCCTCCTCCCAGCTCCTCCCAGACCTTTGCCTTCACACAAAAGCCCTGGAGTAGGTATCAGCCAGGGGGCTGGAGTGAGATCCTGGCTCGGGGAACACAGTCGCCCAGCCTTCTGCTTCCGCACTTTGGAAAAGAAACTGTCTTCTCTCCCTATCCTGTTATTTAGTGTTTGGGAAAGGACCCAAAGTCAGCTAGGAGGCAGAGGCCTGGGAACCACCGTGAAGGTAGGCATCCACGGAACAGTCGCGAAGCTTGTAAATCCAAACCCCCACGAAGAGTTTCCTGATGAATTCCCCGGTGACACTCTTGGCTGAGATGGGAGGGCGGGGTAGGGGCTGCAGAGAGAGAGATGCTTCTCCCTTACTGGGAAGCTGTGTTCCTGTGACCCTATTTCAATCTTTGGTAATGAACCATTTCAGAACAAATGAAGTCATTGGAGTCACTGATAATTACATAAATTTTCTTTTTTCACTTAAAACTCTTAAGTTTCTATTCACAAAGGCCCATTTTTAGTAACACATTGAATCCTGCCAACATCCTGGGGCTGATTTTGTCCTTACACTTCTAGGAATTTCCAAGGACGTGGGGGTTCGGGCTGCCAGGACGGATGTGGATATATGTGACCAGCAAGGAGCTTCTGAGGTATGAAGATTGGGAAGGTTGAGGGTCAATCCCTCCTAAACCCCAAAGAGAGCGTCGTCTCCTCTTGGGCCTTTCCTGTGAGTTCTCATTCAACCTCTTGAAAATAAGATCCTCATTTCACCTCGGCCGCAAGGTGATCCAATGCCAGGAGTGTTTTTAGTGACTCTAACCCATCCCCAAGGCCACATCAATGCAACGTCCAAAAAGGCAAGCATCTGGAACTCTGAAACCCCTAGAGACAAAAACAGGACTCTGTGATGATGTGGTTTATGGAGTCTCATTTTTAAAAATCAGACACACTTACCACGAAAGATGCTGTGGAAAAATAATTGGATTTACCCCAACTCCTCTGCTATTTATTGCCTTGGATGGCACTGAGGTTATATCAGAACACAGTCATAAGGGGAAGAGGCTTTGGAACAACTAAACCACATTTCTCCCAAAAAGTAAGTCTGTCATTAACTGTTGGTACAGTGTAAGTCATGTGACTCTTGCACAGTGTTTGTTTGCAAAATACCAAGACAAGGTTAACAAATGTAAGGTGTTTTATGCCCTGAATTGAGGATGTGGTCCTGTTGTGTAGACAACAGGATCTCTAATAGCCCTACCCATCAGTGGACTTCAAGTCTTAAGACTCAGACCTTTTTCTCCCTCCAAGAGCTAAGGGCCCAGCATGCAGAGGGATGGATGGTCTTCCTTCTGTCCTCTGCTCTCTGCAGGAAGCCAGCCCCGAGGGGTATGTTGCACAAGCCTTGTTTGACTGTGACTGGCTTTACTGTGTACTTTGGTTTCAGGACCTCAATATGTGCAGCTCCTACACTGCCATATCAAATCCATGACAGCTTGTGGGGGAAGCTCATAAAACGCCTCAGAAATTAAAACAGTTGACTGCAGCAGGACCAAATCTAGCGGCTATTTGACAGGCAAGATTTTGCAATTAGAATTTTTATTCCAGCTGACCACGGGCAGACCCTTGGCTGCCATCTTCCAAGGAAGGGGCTTCTGAGAAGTTTGTAGAGCTCCCATGGCTGGTGGATCACGACTTAGTCAATGATATCAGATGTGAAGTCGCTCTTCCTGCCATGAATCCATCTGTAGTTAAACAAGATAGGCTGACTGTACCAGTAATTTGCTCAATTTTGCACAGCCATGTTTAAGGAGGCAACAAGAAATCTGCTTTCAGATCTCTGGGGAACTCTCAAATCAAAGACAGCAGAGACCAAAAGTCCTTGAAAAAGCCATCTGGGAACTTTTGTGCGCTGACAAGTTTGCTCTTGAAGCTCACACACCACACTTGCAATATGACAAACAGATACCACAGACTTCTGGGGAAATTCTGCACCACACTCTGCCCTGAAGAGAAGCCACACACTCTCTAAGGTCATATGTCCCCCACTGATGCAATACCTGCCCCAATCCCCCAACCACAAGGTCAATGGCTTTCATGGGAGATAGAATGGACACCTCTCCGCTATTGATCTAGTGATGTGCTGGATAGGAAAGAAGCCAATGGTGCACCAACGGTTGAAATAGCCACCATTTCTGAAGGACCCGGCAGGTATGATTTGCTGAACTTTTAGCATACACTATGCAATGTGTCATAATAATTCTATGAGGAAGGCATTAGTTTCTCCACCTTACAGACAAGAAGTAACTTGTCCCAAGGTACAGAGCTTTAAGCAGCATAGCCCAGGTTTCCAATCAGGTAGGTTTGGCAGGTTCACAGTGCTGCCCTCACGGGAAACTGAAGGATGCTAGAGAAATGTCATTTCTCCTCTTTGAAAGCTAAATCTGTTGCATGACTGTAATGTCCTTTTCAGCAGCAGTGGCAAACTTCTACTCCTCCGTTACATCCCAGTCAGAGCTCACGTTCTGTGTAAAGACATCTCTGCCTTTTCTAGGCTCATGTACATGTTCTTTTCTCAACACCCTCAAGACATTTTATGCAGAACTTCAGGGCTGCAGTGATTTTATTTGAATAATTATTTGTATATTTGTCTGCCTCCTGTTGAAAACTAAGAATTTCTTAGGGCAAGATCCATGTCTCCATCACTTTTGATCTGAGGACTGACATAGTATTCGGATCTGTAATACTGCTGATAGGTGGATCAAGGGGCCATCCCTTGCTCAGATCCCTAAGAAGTGTACCATGTACTCAGTTGTGCCAAAAGTATTAGACTGAACCATTTGGAACTGCAATTTTTCTAGGTCAAAGAGAGTCAACTGTGGGTACCTCTGCACATTTCAATCTAATAAATCTATTACAGTGGATGTGGCTATTCAGAAACGTGGCCAGTTTTCAAATTTGATGTATTAAAAGTCACATGTCTAAGTGAATGCTTTGTGAATCTGCTGTCACATTTTATTGAGAATGTCCATTATTTTTGTAGTTCTGAAACATTCAGTCTTGCATTTTTACCCCAGATCAGCTGGTCCCTGGGAGTCCTTTCACTACTCAAGGTGTTTGTCACAAGACATTTGGGATGCTTGGAAAGGCAGTGTCATGTAATGGTCGAGAACAAATTTCTAGGTGTCATCTTTGGCAAGTTAACGTCTCTACTCCTTCCCCATCTGCAAGAGCAGGATCACCCGGGTGTCTGTCTCACGAGGTTGTTGTAGGAACTACATGAGGTAATATCTGCTTAGAACAATGTTTGGGACACACTCAGAGCTCACTGAGTGTTTGCTGTTATTATTACAGAATTTGGTGTGTGTGGAAGGCATGCATGTTGGAATAGCAACAGAGTGCATGAGTAACCGTGAAGAAAAATTAAGTAAATGAGTAAAGGGATCCCAAACAACAAGATATAGTCTTTATTTAGGTAAAGACTCTATCTTTACCTAGATAGCTCCCTGATGGAGTACGTAAATCAGGAAATTTTAATTATAGGAACCGAAGTATCTTAAAAGTGCATGGTTTTTGCAGTTTTCTGAGTGCCTAAAACCTTGTCATTTAGTCCTCCATGTGGTATCCCAGCACTCAGATTCCCACTGGTGTCCTTTACAACACCATGAGTCCTATTGTACAAATCCAAGTCCAGCTGTGGTATTTGAAAATAATCAAACTGGCGTCACCAATTCACTTCTTCCTTTCTTTTCCCTCAAAGTTTCTTTCTTTCAAACAGTTTTGAAATACCATTACTAAATTTCCTCTTGCCTTTTAAATATATTACACATTGTGTTACGTATTTGTGGTTGAGATAATCACATGGTTCCATTTGTTTTAAATTAAATCCGTTTAAGCTACAAAAGTCTCCAAGTGTCCTGGTAAAGGCCTGCTCTGCATGCAATATGGGCAGAGCCCATGGCCAAATAATTAGGAACTAATTTGTCAGAATCATAACCTGCTTGCAACTTTTGAGCACTATCTGTCTAAATTCCTCTACGGAGATAAAGCTCAGCTTTGTGGAAGTTCAACCCAACCCAGTAGCAAAGGGGATATTAAAGTGAATGGGTCCGCTTCTAAATTATAACCAGATACAGGACCCTTTCTTTGTGTTCCGTGTTGAGTACTGTCCGACATTGTTCCTAAATCAACTGCATGTTTGGGGACAATTAAAGAAAGAAATTAGATCCAATGCACCCTCCTTGCAAGACATGAAATGAAGGACAAAGGACAGGCGCTGCAGAGATAGAGGACAGGAACTAATTATCAGAAGCAAAGTAGCAATGACAGGCTACAGCAACCTTATTCAAACCTATGTGGGGGAAAAAAGGTGTATAATTGCACATATGTAGCCAGTATGTACATTATGTAGAATGTAGCCAGTCACATTCTACATAAATTTATATAACTTTCTGTAATGCAGAGAGTTGTTTGGATCCAATATTTGAAGTTGCTTTTTTAAAAAAATTCTTTGTAAAAAAAAAAATGTTCTGTGTAGGAACTCAGGCTAAAAGGTGGATGTGGCATGTGGTGTGGGTAGTGACTATTATGTTACTTTCTGAGTTTTAAACAAGTATGCTTTTTAGAATACTTCCTAATTTAAATTTTTAAAAATAGGGGCACTTGGGTGGCTCAGTCAGGTGCCTGCCTTCGGCTCAGGTCATGATCCCAGGGTTCAGGGTTCCAGCCAACGCCAGGCTCCCTGCTCAGAGGAGCCTGCTGCTTGCTCTCCTCTCCACTTGTGCTCTCTGTCACTATCTCTCTCTCTCAAATAAATACATAAATAAAATCTTTAAAAAAACAGAATACATTTTTAAAAACAACCAAAAGTAAACCTATCAACCCAAACATGTGAAATGAGTAGAGTCCTTTAGGCAGACAGAACTCACCTGCCAAGAGAAAGGCACGTGAAGAGAAAGAAACACAGATCATCATGCTATTACTTTTAGACAGCAAATAGTTAGCACGCCCGTTCTCTTGAAGTCTGTAAACAAAAAGGAAATACAGCATTAGCCTCAAAACTGTGAAAGTCTCTCCCAGACACTTTTCGAGATCTGAATGTTTGTTTTATTTTGCAGGGGGAGTCCTGATGAAAGCCACAGTTAGTTTCTAAGAAGAGGAATAGGAATTTAAGAAAACATCTCCCTGCTCTCGTGGCAATGGCTTTAGAGGGAAGCACATTTGTTGGCCACATTTTGCACCATTTGGGGCCCTTCGGCTTTATCCAAAGCTTTTGCTAGCAGGACCCTCCTCCCTGCACTCATCCCTACATTATCACTTTCATCCTCCCAAGTTAACAAAAGCTCTGTGAGGAAAACGGATTCTAAGTTTGGGAAAGGAGTGTTACTTGGAAACCTCGGGTTTATCTGACAATAATTGCACTAATATTGGTAAGGTAGATTGGTGGACGTCAGGGGCTCCAAGGGGAATCATTAGGGTTGAGGTCTCTGGGCATTCGGCCAGTGATTTCTTCGGACTTGGACTGCTCAAATCAGGGTTCTTTCTTTCTAAATTATTCCTGTGCTTGTGCTGGGTGCAGAAATGAAACCTAGAGGATAGATTATAAAAATGAAAAATGCAAACTTTGCATTTGAAAATGCCATAAGCACAGTAAAAAGACAAATGTTAAGCTGGGACAAAATGTTTGCCATTTAAACTGTAGACAAAGATCTTTTGATATTCATGTCTAAAAGCTTCTGAAAACAGAAGAAAAAGTTCAACTACTTTATAAATAAATAGGCTAGAGATATGAACAGATAGTTCATAAAGATAGGCAAATGGCCCTTAAAGATGTTTAAACTCACTCATAATGAAATAAATACAAATTAAAACTTTATGGAGTTACTGTATCGTATCTACCAAAATGGCAAAAAGAAAAAGTTAGGCAAAATACTTTTTCAGTCAAGCTGTGCACAAATAGTCAATTTTTAAACAAAATGCAAAATGGTTCAACTCCCAAGGAAAGGAATTTGGCATATCTAGCAGAGTTCCATATGTGTCTACTCTTTGACTCATAAGTCTTACTTCTGAGAATCTATACCACACACGCATGGGCATATGAAAAAGTATATTGTCAGGGTAATTTAGTGCAGTATGAGTTATAATAGGAAAGGACTGGAAACAATTCAAATGTCTATCATTAAGGAGCCAGTTGAATAAGCATTGGTACATCTGCTCAGTGGAATACTATAAAGCTATAAAAAAAAAGTAATGAGAACACACACAGAATACATATCCACATGGTTTTTTTTAAAAGATTATATTTATTTATTTGACAGAGATTACAAGTAGGCAGAGAGGCAGGCAGAGAGAGAAGAGGAAGCAGGCTCTCCGCTGAGTAGAGAGCCCGATGTGGGGATTGATCCCAGGACCCTGAGACCATGAGACCATGACCTGAGCTGAAGGCAGAGGCTTTAACCCACTGAGCCACCCAGGTGCCCCTCCACATAGTTTTGTATAGTAAAAAATGGAAGCACTATTCCAGGAGGAGGAAACACTTCCTAGCTCATTCTACGAGGTCGGTATCGCTTTGATATGAAAACCAGACAAAGACATCATAGAAAAACTGTAGGCCAACATCTCTTATGAATATAGACACAAAAATCCTCAACAAATACCAGCAAATCAATACAACAGTATATAGAAAGAATTACATACCATGGTCAAGTGGAATTTGCCCCAGAAATGCAAGGCTGTTTTAACATATGACAATTAATTAATGTAGTTCATTGTATCAATAAAATTAAAAACACATTATCATCTCAATAGATACAGAAAAGCATTTGACAAAATCCGACACTTTTGTAATAAAAGCACTCACCAAACTAGAAATGGGACGGAACATCCTCAGTCAGTTAAAGGCATCTATAAAAAACCTGCAGCTAGCATCATCCTTAACAGTGCATGAGTGGAGAGCTCCCCCTGAGATCTGGAATAAGACAAGGATGTTCGCTCTTGCCATTTCTGTTCAACATTGTACTGGAGATTCTAGCCAGGGCAATTAGGCAAGGAATAGAAACAAAGGGCATTCAGATTGCAAAGGAATAAGGAACACCATCTATTCATAGATGGCATGATCATATACACAGAAAACCCTAAGGAATCTACCTTAGGGTAGGGTAATAAATGACCAATGGTCATTTATTAGTCTGCAACTAATAAATGAGTGCAACAAGGTTGCAGAATACAAGATCAATATGCAAAAATGGAGGGACAGAAAAGTTTAAACAATCACTCGTAAAAAAGGGACTCCTCCCTTTTTAAATTTAATTTTAGAAAACCCTGAAAATTGAAAATAAACAGATATAAATGAACTTAACTGTGTACCAAGTTGGTGGCATAACTACAAATAGAAAAATTAGTTCACATGACAATAATATGAAGTAATTTCACTGTCCATCCTGAGTGGAATGTACTCTGAGGACAAAAAGTATTGCAAGAATAATTTTATTATTTATTTATTTTTTAAAGTTCTTATTCTTCTTCTTTTTTTTTTTTTTTTACATTTTATTTATCATTTGACAGAGAGAAAGAGAGAGAATACAAGCAGCGGGAGTGGGAGAGGGAGAAGCAGGTTTCCCGCTAAGCAGGGAGTCCAATGTGGGGCTCGATCCCAAGACCTGAGCTGAAGGCAGACACTTAAAGACTGAGCCACCCAGGGGCCCCACAAGAATAATTTTAAAAGCCTTAAACTGTTTTCAGTAACCATGCCATTGGTGGTACTGTTTTGTTATTTTGAGTCTATTGTGTGTGCGTATCACAGGATAAAGTAAAAGAGTAATATTCCGTGTGTCATTGAGAACCAGGACTTCACCGTGGGAGAAAGGAGACATAGATGATGGTTTGATGGGGTTAAGTCTAAAAGTCTTGAATGTGAATTGGAAGTGAAAGTTACAAATTTATAATGTACTTTATCTTTAAAAATATAAAAAGCACTTCCCATTTCTGTACTTTGAAAAGACCTAGAGGTAATGACTAACACAGCAAAGATGAACATTCCTAGTGCTCAGATTGTGCTCCCTAAACATCATTCCCGACTTAAAAGAATGAGACCTGATTCTGGGTGTATAACATTTTGTCTTACCAGAAAGGAAGGAAAGGCTATCAAAGACCATCACAGATGTTGGGAGTCAAATTTTGTTTCCAAAAAGATATGTTCACAGCCTAACCCCTGGTACTCGTGAATATGACCTTACTTGGAAATAGGATCTTTGTAGATGAAATCAAGTAAAATGAGGTGATACTGGGTTTGGGTGACCCCATCACAATGACTGGTGTCTGTATCAGGAGAGGGAAATTTAGACATAGACAGAGAGGGAGAGAATACCATGTGGTGTTGGAGGCAGAAATGGAAGTGATAAGTCTACAAATCAAGGATTGCTGGGACTTGCCAGCAGCCAGAGAGGGGCATGGACAGATTCTCTTTCAGTGCCTCCGGGAGAAGCCAAGCCTGCCAACATCTTGATTTCAGTCTTCTAGCCCTCAGAACTGTGAGACAGTAACTGTCTATTGTTTGAAGCCACTCAGTTAGTGATACTTTGTTACAGCAGCCCTAGGAAATGAACCTGAACCTGGGTTATGTCAGACACTCTCAGGAACCATTTGGAAGGAGCTATCATTGGCCTAATAAGGCACAATCTGAGCACCCACATGGATAGTAGTTCTAATAAACTAAAACTAAAACAAACATGTTTAAATCTATAAACTCATACTAATGCCTAAAATATTAAAAAAAACTTAATTAGATAACTTGGGAAATAATTTGAGAACTCAATAATGTGATAATTAATACATAAAGAAGAGAATCGAGCATTAATTCTGCCTTGGCATCCAACTCTTGATTTTGGTTTGGTCATGGTCTCAGGGTTGTGGGACTGAGCCCCACAGCAGGCCCCACACAGAGTCTGCATGGGATTCTCTCTGTCCCTCTTCATCTGCTCCTCCCCCAACCCATGTGTTCTTTCTCTAAAATAAATAAGTAAATAAATAAAACCTTTAAAAAAAAAAACAAAAAGAAGAAGTATTCCAGGTAATTTGTGATAGAATATCACGATTTTGTAGTTCCTAATGAATGCATAGGTGCTGACAACAATCACCCATGACTAGTAATGAAAAGGGAGACAAGTCATGTGTCTTTTGATGCAAGTATGTGGCTCTATGATGTACTCTTGGGAAAAAAAAAAACTTCAAACCTAACCTGATCAAATCTTTGGATCCAGTCCCCAATTTGCAGAAAATATGAGGGACAGGTGAAGTTACTGAAAAAATATTATGGACATGCAATCAGCAAAATGCAGGGCAAAATCCTATAAGAAAAGAGATTTGGTCTTTTAAACCAATAGATTGCAAGGAAAAACAAATACAAGATAGTCAGGAAAGTCCTGGATTAGAAGAGACTTGAGAGATATCGACCAATTATAACTTGTGAAATCTAATTTAAATCTTGATTCATATAAAAAAACTGAAGGCAAAAAATATTTATGAGGTAATCGGCAAGAGTGGCTGGATAAAAATTACTAGTAATTTTTTTAGGTGTGATAATTCATGTTTTAGAAGAAAATCCTTATCTTCTAAAAATGATTATCAAAGTGTTTACAGATCTAAAGACAGGTCTGGGATTTTTATCTAAAATAATTCAGCAAAAAAAAGTAAAATGAAATAATTCAGCTGAATTTGGAGGAGATGGATGCGGGGAACGTGGGTGGAGTAGGGAGAAATTTAGATTGGTCATGACTTTATAATTGTTGAAGATGAGGTCATGAGAGTTTATCAGACTTTTCTTTCTACTTGTGACTAATTTTAACACTAAAAAGTTAAGGGCAAAAAACTTAACTGAAGGAGCAAGGGCCTCTGACCCCAGAAAACTCATAATTCAAAATGTTAGCAGGGACCAGCTGAAAAGGTCGTGCAGAGAAAGGAGCCCAGTTACTTCCTCGGGGCAGTTGTTTTCTCCCCAAAAGTGCGAGCCACAGGGAGAGTCCTGCCCTAACTCACGGGGCCACAGTGAAGAGTACAGAAAGGTTGAAAGCATGTCACAGATACAAAGCGCTAAGTGTTTCACAATAGTTGTTGGAAGTCAGTTCTCTTTATCTTTTTGCTGAGTGCAGGCTCAGGGCCACAACGCTCCTTTGGACTTGTGTATTTATTGCCATTGCCCTGGGCCCTTAGATACAAAGATAGATCCAGACCCCTGACTGCCAGGCTCTTCGTCTGATATCCAGACCACCCACCCACTTCCCATGGCAACTTCCATTTCAGGAAAATATTTATGGGAAGGCACCTGCTCCCAGGGTGAAAAAAACCCAGCGGTGGAACTGAAATAATTTTCTCGCAGCCTAGTTTTAATCCACCACACGGTGTGTTGAGGGCATTAACGAGTTGAAGATGCCTCCCATGGGAGCAAAGTCACAAATCCCACAACATAATGACGTTTCATCACAGGAGAGCCTTGGTTTGTAACAGACACATCACTGCCAGAGTGCTTGGTAAATAATGAATCACTAACGAAATAAACACCTGTGGAGTTAGACATTGTAGCTGCCAAGGTAATAATTACAATTAATAC
>RCUC01156951.1:0-97875 GCA_003697995.1 Taxidea taxus jeffersonii | reverse complement strand
AGCAATGTCCACAATAGCCAAGTTATGGAAAGAACCTAGATGTCCATTAACAGATGATAAAGAAGAGGTGGTATATATATACAATGGAATACTATGCAGCCATCAAAAGAAATGGAATCTTGCTATTTGCAAGGGCATGGATGGAACTAGAGGGTATTGTGCTTAGCGAAATAAGTCAATCAGAGAAAGACAACTATCATATCATCTCCCTGATATGAGGAGTGGAGGTGGGTGGGAACGGGGGTAGGGGTTAAGGTGGTAGGAAAAGAAAAAATGAAACAAGATGGGATCGGGAGGGAGACAAACCAAAAGAGACTCTTAATGTCATAAAACAAACTGAGGGGGATGGGGGAGGGGGGTTGGGAGAGGATGGTGGGGTTACATTATATGTTAAATAAAAATAAAATTTTAAAAAGAAGAAAGAAAACAAAAAGAAGCCTTGGTGAGGTGGGATGTCTTTTCTCTAAGTAAGGCCTGAAGTACTGGTTTTACCTTGGACCAGATGTTCTCATTTGTGAACCCAGTTCACGTTGTGCAACTTAAAGTTTAAAGTGATTTGCTATCACTTAAGATTGACCAGGATAGTCAATGAGACTGGCAAAGATTTTATCCAATGGAAAGTGAAAAAACTCTTCATGTAAATTAACGCTAAACGGACATTGGTAGATAAAATTAAAATTGCATTTTGAAAAGCTCCCATGAGTTGTTCTTGTTAACTTTTGTAATATCATGGGATCATATCTAATGCAAAATGTCCTATTTACATTAAAGTAACATATCAGCAAATATTCATTGAGTCAGCTCTTTGCTAAGCACTCTTTGGACACTGACGGAACCATTTTGAGCTAAACAGGCATTGCATCTACCCTGAAGCATTTGTTCAGAGCTGACATCAAAGTTCTCTGCCAACCAATCTGAGAACCACTGTACTTAGGTAAACGGGCGATTCATCACAAGCATCTATCTAGACTTGGAATCATGCCTGGGAATAGAAGCAGTTGTTCTCGTTAGAGCAATCTGACAGAGCTGGCTATTTAAATAGGTGACTTTCCTCTTGAGAGGATTGGGTGATGACTGCAGTTTTCTCCGTCTCCAAGATCTCCTTAAAACTGGTATTTCAAAACTCACTGCTGTGAAAAGCACTCAGGGAATAGAGCTTGTATGTACCATTTTGACATTCAGGAAACCTGAGTCTCCAGGGATTGTATCAAAAATTTAAGACTCATTAGAAATTATTCATGGCTGCAGCATCAGGAATCTAACAGCCCAATCTAGAGTAGGCAGTACTGAGTGCCGGGTGGCATCAAGTGCCCTGCGGCCATGATGTCGTTCTGTGATGGCGGGGAAGGGGGTGCCACTAAGGGCGGGGGTGTGCACAATTTCACGCTGCTTCCTGCTGCCTGGCTCTCTTCCTTTTTGAATTTCCCAAGCCTGGTTTCCCACTTTCCTTCTAGTTCTATGAGCAATCTCAAGTCTGTCTGATAAATTCCTTTTCGACTTAGGTTAGCCAGAGTTGGTTTCTGTTGCTTGCAATCAAGAATGTTAACTGATACGGAAAGCCAGCTGATACTTTGCTCCTAGGTGGGTGGCTCCAGATGAATTATTATTCTCTGTTCATAAACTCAATTTGACATGAGATAAAGCAGAAACATTTTCTCCTTTTCATGGCTCTTAGGAACACTTCGTTATGTATGCTGAACTTAAAAAACAGGGTCCCACCATACTCTTTGGGTGGGGGAAAACTACTTTGCATAGACTAGACTATCTGACTATTTAAGAAGGGCACCTGGAGTTTACTGAAAACCTACCATAAAATAAGCACTTTGTTAGATGTTGTCTCAAAGCTCTTTAATTCCTTACATCCACTGTGTACACTAAGCATTATTATTCCTGTTTTACAGAAGCTCAGAGGAATTAAGAAATTAAGACACTTCCATAAAATTCCACAACTAGTGCTGAGGAATGACTCCAAAGTTCATTCTGTTTTGCTGCATCTCAATGTATATATAGGAAATCAGGTTTGCATCATTCAGAATTTATCCAATCTGGTGTATCAGGACTAGTGCTCTGAAGTCAGTGTCCCAGATGTTGCTGAGCTGTGATCCTGGGAAAGGGGGAGTGAGTCTGGGGACTAGGGAGACAGTTCTCACAGTCTGCAAACATCCCAGTCCCCGAGGTGCGGGAATCATACGGAGGCTGGTGTTTTAGTCAGCCTGTGGGACTCTGCTTCCTAGAACCCAGTTTTAGGGAAACCACATTCTTCTGTTTCCCCCCATTTCCTGAGACATCAGTCTGTGGTAAACAAAGGTCCAAATGCATTCTGGTATTTTTCTGCCTCTATTATTCCTGTTTATTTTCCTTTAGCATTGACTCATTTTAAGGACTCCTATTTGGTCTTAACGAGCTGTGACATTGTTTAAAATAGCTTATGAAATTCTGAAAATTTCAGTATTTTCTTTTTCTTTCTTTTTTTTTTAAGATTTTATTTATTTATTTGACAGAGAAGATCACACGTAGGCAGAGAGGCAGGCAGAGAAAGAGAAGGAAACAGGCTCTCTGACGAGCAGAGAGCTGGACTCGGAACTCGATCCCAGGACCCTGAGATCATGATCCGAGCCAAAGGCAGAGGCTTAACCCACTGAGCCACCCAGGTGCCCAAAATTTCAACATTTTCAAAAAAAAAAATTCAACATTTTCTTCCGTAATTTGTACAAATGTAGAAATCTGTAAGAAATGTGGAGATTTCAGTCTTTGAAACATAATGGGTCAGATTATTTTCATTGGAAGAGGAAAGTGTGACAAAGATCATAAGAAACAGAACTTGAGAGGCACCTGGCTGGCTGAGTCAGCAGAACCCATGACTCTTGATCTTGGGGTTGTGAGTTTTCAAGCCTCACATCGAATGTAGACTACTTAAAATAAAATAAACAGAAATTGAACAAAAACGATGAGTCCCATGTTCTATGTAAGGCTAGAGGTACTTTTCATTTTGGTAAGTGACATAGGACTGTTAACTTCCATTCTACTTGTTTGAAAACTACAGAATGGATAGTGTGCCTTGCTTGAAATTGTGTCCTTCTTCTTAATTAGGGTCACATAACCTGTCCTATACTTTGGAAACATAGAGACATACAGACTTTGAGCCGTTAATAAAAGGATAGGTGATACCCACACAGGAACACAAGAGAGAAAAGTCAGCTTCAGATGTGAGACAAAAATAGATTATCTCCACGATTCCTCCTCTTTCTAGGATTCTGTGAGAGTTTTCAAAGTTTTTAACAACTGAATTTTTTCAGAACAATATAGCTTGTATATTTCCAAATTATCATGCTTAAAAATAGCTATGGCATGAACTCAGTGGCTTAGACAAGTTTCCATCTATTAGGCATTTGATCTCAGGGACTAGCCTTCTCCCCCACCCCTGCCACTTTTTAAAAAATTATTACTAAGTCCCCTAAACTTTTAAAATAAAAAACTTTCTACAAGTGAAAAGGCATCATCAAATTTGTTGGTTACATTTATTTGGCCATAAAGCCTATTTGGAACAATGAATGATTCCTTTTTAAAGGTCTTCAGGCATTATCTCGAGTTAATACTTGTTAATGTGCTCATTTGTAGTAATAGACGTGTTTATTCTTTACTCAGTGGGTCAGCTCTCTTACCACAGGTGACTGAATTTGATAACTGCAAACATTTATAAATGCAGAGCAAAGACAACTCCTCTATAGATCAGTTTAACGTGTACAAAGGATTTACATTTCTGCAAAACTGTTTCTTCGAGAGTATTTGTAAGTCTGGACATGCCTTTCTGCCCTTGGGTTCTGCTTTCAACCTCTCATGTTTATATTCAACTTGAAATCTAATTTTCATAAATGCCTGGGTTTAAAATAGGCTATGGGTTTAAATACAGGAAAAGGATTGTTTGTGTAAAATACTAACCAGGCTTTTGACTTCCCAGGTCTTTTATTGAGCTGTCGTTTGGTGATAGTTATTTGGTGACACCGTTCATTTTATTCTGCCTTGCAGAGAACCACTAAATTAGAATAATGGATTGTGCTTTCAATTAGACTCCATACAACCTTGTATACCTTAATAACCGAATAGATGAGAAAATGCCATAAAGTGCAATTCTTTATAATGGCTCTATTTCCCCACTACATGCTGGTATAAGATTGCAAATGTGATCCCAAGAGAAGGTATTAGCGCCATGACCTCTCCCAGAAAAATTTAACTGTCGGATTTTAAAATATTTGCTTACTAAACCAAAAAAAAATCAAGAAATAAGGGACGATGCTGGGATTAATGCACTTTTGCTTAACTTACTCTCTTTTCAAATGTGTAAAAAGCTGAACAAACATCACCTGACCTATTCATGTATTAAGGGAGAATGCAAGTCTTAAAAAAAAAGAAAGAAAGAAAAAAGAAAAAGAAATACAGTACTAAAAACCTATTTGAAACCACAGCCCTGTGGCCTATCTTGATGTATATAAAGTAACATTATTGTTTGTGTGAGATAAGATTAAGGAGAAAAATGGAAAAAAATCAGAAAGGACTGACTAAATACTTAGGATATGTGCCTAGCTTATGTATCAATCCCAAATATACATATCTTCAAAGCGCTTTGCCCTTCAGTTCCCAGCAGCAGTGCCATTTTTGCAGTCCCTGCATATCCAGCATGAAAAGTAATTATATAACATAACATGCCTGATTTTAGAGCCAAAAACAACTAGAACTTTAAGAGATATTTAGGTTATTTTATGATGTTGAAGATTTTGACATTTTTCCTGATCTCCTAATGATGTGTTCATAATTTTCATCATATCATCAATAAGTGGCCTTTTTGTTCTGTGGATGGTTTCCTCTGTTCTCTGAAGATTTTTTTTTTAATTTGATGTAGACGCAATAGTTTATTTTTGCTTTTCTTGCTTTTTGTTTTTGGTGTTGGATTTAAAAAATCATCGCCAAGATGGATGTGAAGGGTCTTGCCAACTTTTTCTTCTGGGAGTTTGACGGTTTCAGGTCTTACATACAAGTCTTTAGGCCACTTTGATTTCATTTTTGTGTATGGTGTGGGATGGTGGTCCACTTTCATTCTTTTGCATGCAGCAGCCCTGTTTCCTTGTGATTGTCCTTTCCCTGTTGTATATTCTCAACTCCTTTGTCATAAATTATCTGTGCAAAGTTTTTTTCTGGGTTTTCTATCCTGCTCCATTGATCTGTGTGTCTGTTTTTAAACCAAGACCATGCTGCTTAAATTGGTATAGCTTTATAATATAGTTTGAAATCAGGGAGTGTGATGCCTCCAGTTTGTTCTTCTTTCTCAAGATTGCTTTGTCTCTTCAAGATCTTTTATAAATCCATACAAATACTAGGACTGTTCATTCTATTTCTGTGAAATAGGAATTGCACTGAATCTGTTTATTGCTTTCGGTAGTATGGCCATTTTACCAAACTAATTCTTCCAATCCATGAGCACAGAATATCTTTTCATTTATTTGTGTCTTTTTTTTTTAAGATTTTATTTATTTATTTGAGAGAGAGGAAACATAAGCAGGGCAAGGAGCAGAGGGGGAGGGAGAAGGAGAGAGAGAACCTCTCAAGCAGACTGCTCTAAGCATAGAGCCCAATGCAGGGCTCAATCCCAGAACCCTGAGATCATAACCTGAGCCGAAATCAAGAATTGGATGCTCAAATGACTGAGCTACCCAGGCACCCCAGGTTTTGTCTTCTTTAATTTCTTTCATTAATGTCTCATCGTTTTCTATATACAGGCCTTTCACCTTCTAGGTTAAATTTATAAATTGATAGGCTTTTATCTTTTCAGTGCGGTAGTAAATGGGCTTGTTCTCTTAATATCTCTGATAGTTCATTATTAGTGTATAGAAATGCAACAGATTTTTGTGTAATGATTTTCTATCTCCAACTTTACTGAATTCATCTTTTCTAACAGGTTTTTGATGGAGTATTTAGGGTTTTATATATGTAATATTAGTTATCTGCAAATAGTGGCAATTTTACTTCTTTTCAGTTTGGATGTTCACTCTTTCTTCTGCCCTTCCTTCCTTCCTTCCTTCTTTCATTCCTTCTTCTCTTCTTTCCTCCTTTCCCTCTTTTTCTCTCTTTCTTTCTCTCTCTCTTTCTTACTTTTTCCTAATTGCTCTAGCTATGCGCTTCTAATACTGTGTTGAATAAGAGTGGTAAAATGGGCATTTTTCTCTTGTTCCTGATCTTAGAGAAAAAGCTTTCAGCTTTTCACTGTTGAATATGATGTTAACTGTGAGCTTGTCATATAGGACCTTTATCTTGTTGAGGTTTGCACCCTCTATACCCTCTTTGATGAGTTTTTTAAAAATCATAAACAGATATTGAGTTTTGTCAAATATTTTTTCTATATCTATTGAGGTGATCTTCTGACTTTTATCCTTCATTTTCTTAATGTGGTGTGTCACATTAACTGATTTATGGATGTTGAATTATCCTTGCGTCCCTCAAGTAAGTCTCACTTGATCATGGTGTATGATCCTTTTAACGTATTATTGAATTCAGTTTGCAAATATTTTGTTGAGGATTTTTGCACCTATGTTCATCAGGGATATAGGCCTATAAATTCCTATCCTGTGATGTCTTTGTGTGGTTTTGGTATCAGATAATGCTGGAATCATATTTTTTTATTTCTCTTTTGATTTTCTCTTTGACCCATTTGTTGTTCAGTAGCATGTTGTCTAATTGCTACACATTTGTGAATTGCCTGGTGTTTTTCATGTAACTAATTTCTAGTTTCATGGCATTGTTGTCAAGAAAGATGCTTGATATGATTTCCCTTCTCTTAAATTTATTAAGATTTGTCTTTTTTGCCCAACATAGGATATATCCTGGAAAATTTTCCACTTAAGAAGAATGTATATTCTGTTTCTTTCAGATAGAATGATCTGTATGTATCTCTTAAGTCCATCTGGTGTAATGTTTCACTTAAGGCGTATGTTTCTCTATTCATTATCAGTCTGAATGATCTATCCATTGGTGTAAGTGGGGTATTAAAATCCCCTACTATTATTGTATTGCTGTCTATTTCTCCCTTTAGGTCAGTTAATATTTGCTGTATATATTTATGTGCTCCTCTGTTAAGTGCATTCATATTTACAAATGTTATGTCATCTTGTTGGATTGACCTCTTTATCATAATGTAATGCCTACTTTATCTCTTATTACAGTCTTTGTTTTAAAGGCTATTTTATCTGATATAAGTATAGCTACTCTAGCTTTCTTTTGGTTTCCATTTGCATGGGATATCTTTTTCCATCCCTTCACTTTCAGTCTCTGTGTAACCTTATATCTAAAGTTAAATTCTTGTAGGCACCATATGGATGAATCTTATTTATTTCTTCTTTTTATCCACTCAGCCACCCTATATCTTTTGATTGTAGAATTTCAGCCATTTATATTTAAAATAACTATTATTAGCTATGAACTTACTGATATTTTGTTCATTGTTTACTGGCTGTTTTTGTAGTTCCTCTCTTTCCTTTCTTTGTCCCTTGCTTTCCTCATTTGCGATTTTATGACTTTCTTTCACAATATGCTTACAATCCTTTCTTTTTATCTTTTGTGTATTTACCATGGGTTTCTGGTTTGGGGTTACCATGAGGCTTACATATAATAACTTATATCTATAACAGTCTATTTAAGGTTGATAACAATTTAAGTTTGATCCCATTCTAAAGCTCAACATTTTTATTCTCTATCCCTCATGTTTTCTTTTTTGATGTCACATTTTATATCTTTTTATCTTGTATATTTCTTAAGTAATTATAGTTTCATAGTCACATAGTTGCTTTTCTCTTATAACCCCATAATATCTTTGAAAGCAATTAATCTGCTACCTTTACTATATATTTACCTTTCCAGGGGGATTTATTCTTTCATACATTTTCTTGTTATTAATTAGTGCTCTTTCTTTTTGCTGGGCACGCACTCTATGTATTTAGTCTTCCTTGCTGATTGTTGAGTCATTGAATCTTGTTTACTTTTCTCAATAGCGGCAGAACACAGCCAAGAAAGTGATAATTTCTATTTACCTGAAGGGCATGAAAATGTAATTGATTTCATCATCCATTCCTTATGTACCTCACTCTTTCTGAAGATGAAAAGAACTGGAGGTTAAAGTATGGAAGAATTTTGTACATGATGAGCATACTAGCACTGCCACAGAATTTCTTTTTTATTATTATTAATTTAACTCAGACAACAAGAAGGGTTGAGGGTACCATCTTAAAGAGTAGTAAGTCAAGCTATTTTTATTCCTTTAGAAGTTTACTCTCCTTCTATCTCATTTCTGCTCACTAATACAACAGAAATCAACAAAATATGTACAGTTCCAAGTTTCAGGTGAACTCTACAAATCACATTAAAAGCAATTACAATATTGCCCCAAATTGAAACTTTTAAAAACTTAATTTAGCTAAAAAATAAATGTGAAGTTACCATAATTTTTGCATAATTACACTAGAAAATGAAATTTTTTCCATGTTACATTCAGAATTAAGCTTTCTTATGTACTAGGCTAGGTCCCATGTGCCATTTCAGATGGAGCTAGTCTCAGTATGTGGAGACAAATAATGAATTTGGGAGAGTCTTCCTTCTGGGCTTGCTGGTTTTATCTGTGCTCTGTCTCCTTTACTCCATAATTGCTTATGTATGAGGCATCCATGAGTTCTCAATAAATGTTGATTGAATGAATTATGATGTTGAAGGCACCAAGTAAAGGAATCAGGCTAGATATTTTCTATTTATCTTCTTCTTAGAATAGGTGTCCATTCGACCATAAAATAAAATCAGGGGACCTCACACCAGGTCAGTTTGGTTTGGTTCATTCTGACATAAGTATATTTCTAGTGATTCCTCAGAGCAATGTTCTTCCTTTTTCACAGCTCTGATGGATGAGTTTCTACTTATAAATGTTTTTGATCCCCTTGTTTAAGCAGTGATGTATTCTCAGAATGTTCTCAAAGATGTACAGTTTCAGAGTATAGTACATTTATCCATCCATTAGCTTTACTGCAGCTTTCCCTACTCTTGTTACAAATTCTAAAATGTGTAAGTGGAATATGTCTAATTTAGTATCAGGACCCCATAGAGGTCTAAAGAAAGAGTCCTAGATTTTTGCCAATTTTTAAAAGAAAGAGTAACTTAGAGCAGGGAAGATTCATTCATTCAACATAATCTCACAGAAGTTATGTGAGCCTAGAAAGCATGATTCATTATTCTAATTTAATGGTTCTTAGTACAGCAGAATAAAGTAACAGCTAAGTACTGGGGATTATACTGGGCCCTGAGGCTACAGCAGGGAACAGAATGGAAGAAAATTCTCATCTTTTCAAGCTTACCATCTCATACACAGAAACAGTCAATAAACAAGTGACTAAAATACCATAATTAATTTATATTACGATACACATTTTTGCACATTTTTGTACCTCAGAGACTTGTTTGTGTCTATAGTTATTGTTGGCCTAGTGTCAACCAAGATGTAACTGTTATTGCTCATTCATAATGTAGCAAAACTTATAGAGCAAAGTCAGAGGTTTGGGGCAAAATCCTGGAAACACCAGCAGAAGATTGGGAAATGCTGTGTCTTCAGTGGCTGATAGGACAAAATACAGTATTAAGTGGAGAAATAACCGTATCAATGAGTCTGGGTTATCTGGTCCAGGCAGTTAAACTCTGAATAGGACACAGTTTTAGGAACATCTCAATTTATGTTGCTGATATTTTCCCCTTGAGTTTGCAAAATAGTGATATATAATAAAAACAAATGTCTAGGTAAGGCCAAAATAGCTGCTGTAGTGAGTGTAAAATAATTTTAAAACAATTTTTAATTTAATAAATTCTCCACAGAATTATAGTGTTTCTTATCATTTATGGTCTCTTAGATGTGAGGAAATATAATATGTATATATTTGATGGTAATAAATGCTTCAGAGAGGACTAAAAGATAGAAAAGTGAATAGGGAATGTCGTGGAGTGGGGTGGTTTGCAATTTGAGTCAAGGTCGGCAGGAAAACCTTTGAGAAAATACATTTAAAAGACTTTTCTTTTCTTTTTTTTTTTTAAAGACTTGAAGAATTTTGCAGGTACAGTGAACAACCAGTGCAAAGGCCCTAAGCAACAGCATACCAAGCTTATTTGAGAAACAGAAAGGAGGTCATGTAGCTAGAAGGCCATGAGAAAGGATAAAGTAGTAGGAGATGAAATTAAGGGAGACCAGCTCACACAGAGCCCCATAGGAGATGGTAAGGACATACTTTAAGATTGAAAGAATTTTCACATTTATTCTAAGTTAAGTTAGGATCCATTAGAGGATGTTGTGCAAGAGTGACATGATCCAACTTGCATATTTAAAGAATCAGGGAAACTTCTAGATGGAGAAAAAACTGAAGGAAGACAAAGACAGAATTGAGGAGAACTGTTAGGAGGATATCAACATAAACCAGGTGGGAAATGATGGTGGCTTGGACCAGTGTAGTAGTGCTGTGGGGATAATAAGAGGTGATGGAATTCATGACTCATTTTTAAGGTAGATCCCAAAGGTTTTGCTGATAATTTGGATAAGGAATATGAGAAAAAGAAAAGGAGATTCAAGGTGACTCCAAGGTTTCTCATCTTAGCAACTACAGAGATGGAGTTGATATTAACAGAGATGGGGAGAACAATCAGAAGATCCAGGGGCGCCTGGGTGGCTCAGTCAGTTAAGCATCTGCCTTTGGCTCAGATCACGATTTCCTGGTCCTGGGATGGAGTCCCACATAGGACTCCCTGCTCAGCAGGGAGCCTGCTTCTCCCTCTTCTCCCCACTCATGCTCTTTCTCACTTGCTCTCTCTCTCTATTTCTCTTTCAAATAAATAAAATCTTTAAAAAAGAAGAAGAAGAAGAGGAGAGGGAGGAGGAGGAGGGGGAGGGGGTAGGGGAGGAGGAGATGATCCAATAGAACTAACAGGAGTTCATTTTTAAACATGTTAAATTTGTTATGTCTATTAGACATCCAAAAGAGGATGTCATGTAGACAATCAGATAAGTGAAACTGGAGTTCTCACCATCATTCTTCCCCCAAATCTCCCATCATCTACGCATTGGCCAGAGTATGTCCTGTAGTTGCCCTGGGAAGAGTAATTTTTCCATGGGGTCCTATGTTCATATGAACAATGTTGCCTGAGTTCTTACATGTTCAAAACTATTTGATAATACAAGTCCTGAAGAGAATGTCTAACAACAGAATCTTCAGTCATAGTTTACAATGTAAATTGGTGCAACAACTGTGGAAAATGGTAACATATTCAATTTTAAGGTCAAACATTTACAGACTTTAAGAGCCAGCAATTTCACACCAACATTTATATCTGAGAGGAAAATCTTGACAAATAAATTAGAGGCTGTGCACAAAGTGTCAAAATAGTATTATTGCCTAACAAGACTTAGAAATAACCCAAAGCATTTCAAAAAAATAATAGAAAAATTGTGGTATATCCCCACAGTAGAATATTATATAGCAGTCAAAATGAATGACCTATAGCTAAATCCAAAATAACCAATCAGCAGTGTGCTGTATTTCATCTATTCACACATGTGTAATATTTCTTTATGACATCTCAGAAATCTTAGCTTAATTGGCAGAGGTTTTTTGTTTTGTTTGTTTATTTGTTTTTTAAAGATCCATTTATTTGAGAGAGACAGAGTACACACATGGGGGTTGAGGGAGGGGCAGAGGGAGAGATTCTCAAGCAGACTTGGCACTGAGCACAGAGCCAGACCCAGGGCTCAGTCACATGACCCATGAGATAATGACCTGAGGCGAGGTCAGAGCCTAACTGACTGAGCCACCCAGGATCCCTGACAGAGATTGTTTTATTAGTGGTTGTGCCAGCTATTAAAATGTCCTTTATAAGGAGGGCACTTACGTTGAGCACTGGATGTTATATGCAAGTGATAAATCACTAAATTCTACTCCTGAAACCAGCATTACACTATATGTTAACTAACTAGAATTTAAATAAAAATTTGAAACAAACAAACAAAAAAGCCACCTTGCTGCAAATCAACCAAACTGAATATTAGATAGCAATAAGAAATGTTATAACACAAGGAACACCGGGGTGGCTCAGTCAGTTAAGCATCTGCCTTCAGCTCATGTCATGATCCTGGGGTCCTGGGATTGAGGCCCGCATCAGGCTCCCTACTCAGCAGGGGGACTTGCTTCTCCTTCTGTCCCTTTCACTTCCCCTGACTCTCTCTCCCTCTCACATAAATACATAAAATCTAGGGAAAAAAAAAAAGAAAACTCACATGTTATAACACAAGTATATAAAAAATGTTGTCCTTTAGCTCCAAATTCACTCTTCTGTACTCTGCTTTGTGACATAGGAACTAAGAGACTGCAACTCACTTCTGTACTTTGCCAGCTGGCTCTGTTCAAAGCTTTTCCATGGGGAGCACTAGAGGAGGCTTCTGTGCTGGAAGAGTGAGAAGAGTACTTGCTCCTCCTGTTGTTTTCTGGTTTCCTGTCCCTGGGATCTCCCCCCAGGCAACCCTTCTTCACAGCAGCAATGGTAATTCCTTCTTATAGTGGCAGCTACACTCAGCCCGTAGCTACCCCATCCCCTGTAGAATCAGTCTGGTAACACCGCCTCAGCAGAGGCAGCTGCCCCCCTCTTTGGAGGCCAAGGTCTGCGTCCCAGGGAACCCTGTTCTCTGGGGCTGAGACTCATGCATCAACTGAGCGGTGCTTCCTCCTCAGTTATCTGCCACAGTTTCAGCCCCATATGGACCTTATCCTAAGTTCATCCCTTAATTTCCTCCGTTTTCTTAGCCATAGTTTCTTCCTGTGGCTTCTACCCCAAGATATCATAGAGTCCTCTTTCTGCCCTTTCAGTGAAAACAACTTTATTCCTGGTATAGGTGCTTTATGTCAAATACCTCTGGTCAAATGACTGGTGTGGTTTCTGTGTAATACAATGGTACATAAAATAATTGTACCCTATATAATTCATAGTATATTAGATTTGAAGCCTCAGAAGATCATACACAGCAAAATACCTTTTACACGAAGTTAAAAACAAATAAAACTCTATTTTAGGAACACACAGGGATGACTTAGAATAGTTCTTACCTCTGGTATAGGGAGGCAAGGCATGTTAGAGGAGGCCATAGGTAGACATGAATTTACTATAATGTTCTAGTTTTTGTACTTTTTAAAAGACTTTACTTATTTATTTGAAAGAGAGAGAGAGCACAAACAGAGAAGAGAGGCAGAGGTAGAGGGAGAAGTAGACTCCCCTGCTGAGCAGGGAGCCTGATGTGGGACACAATCCCAGGACTCTAGGATCATGACCTGAGCCGAAGGCAGATGCTTCACCAACTGCCACCCTGGTACCCCTAGTTTTTTTATTTGGATCCATTGACTTTATTATGTTGTTACATAAATAATAACTACCTACATAGAAACCTGCATGCATAATACATTCATAATACATAGATATATGCATGCATGCATGCATGTAAACATACAGAAAATAAAACAACGGTTAAACTTTGATGAGACTATGAAAACAACTTTGATCAATCCAATTCTCTAAAGGTGACATGATAATAAAATCATTTCCCTTTTTACATAAAGTAAGATTTGACTGACTAAAATTCTTGACTCACTGTGCTTGCTTGAGCATACTGCGGATGTTTCTTACTGTCTTTTGGTCCTGAGGGTTTTTGTGCAGAAGTAAGAAGCCACCCTGCTTTTATTTCCCTGAAAGGGGAGTTCATCTATTGCCTGGCTTCTCCGAAGGCAAGGATTCTTTCTACATCTTTAAAGGATTCCAAAAGGGATTTGTTCTGTATCTTTAAAGACAACTTCACCAAAGTGTGACTCAGTGTTGATGGTTCTGGGCCAACTCACAGTGGCTCAGTGTGCCATGAATTTTCTTTAATTATATGTTAAAATATTCATTCTGTTGCTTTCTTTTGGGTTTCTTCTTTGGAATTCCAATTAAGCACAAAAGGGCTATGCTTTTCTTCACTTCTTTACTTCTGTAGCTGTGCTCTGTTGCTAACACTAGCTGTGTATTTTTCTTTTATTTCGTTTCTTTTTTGCACTTGTGTCCTCCACATCCTTTCCTGTGGCCTCCCTCTTGTCAGATCTCCCTTATGCCCTTCCTACTTTATCTTTTATTTCTGTAACTTTTTGTCTTGCTTTCTTCCCTGAGTTCTGCCATCACCTTCTATTGTTTGCTCTGCTCTTCCCTGATGTCTCCATCTTGGCTATGATGATTAGGATTCACTTAATTTTTTTCTTTGAAATAATGATAGATTGTTTGATTTTAATAGTTATCTGCTCTATTGCAACTTTCCCTGAAAACTTTTCTTTGTCTTACAGAAATATCTTGCTGTTCTTTCTCACATATTTTCTTAGAGCATTTTTGGGTTACTATTCTGTTTCCTTTAACATTTCTATTCTTTTTTGTTTTAATTGCCATATTGTCCTGAACCAACTTTTTTTTTAGGGAGATTTTATTTATTTATTTATTTGAGGGTGAGAAAGAGACAGAGACAGAGCACAAGCAGGGAGAGGGGCAGAGAGAGAGGGAGAAGCAGGCTCCCCTCTGAGCCGAGAACCTGATGTGGGGCTCAATCCCAGGACCCTGACATCATGACCTGAGCCAAAGGCAGAAACTTAACTGACTGAGTCACCCAGGCACCACAAAGTTTAGAGCTAGAGAGATAAATTAGGAGGAGTAAGGGGCGAGGTAGCTTTCCTGGCTTAGCAACTCAAGAGCTATACCTCTTCCATTACTACAGTGAGAAATGTTTCCTTTAACCACAACACTGTTGTGTAGCTACATCTTCTGTGTCTCCCTGAGCTTATCCTGGTTCCAGGTGACTTCTCCAGCCAGCCCTACACTCCCCTAGTTCCTTCACCACTTACTGCAACCCAGAGACTGCCTTTGGCAGTCTTCTTAAGGGTGTATTGTGTTGATGCTTTCTGAAATATGCCAACTATGGACACCCATGCACCTTCCATACGTTTCTTCTCATCCTTCCCTGATTCCTCTAACTTCTCTGTTCTAACCCCTACCGATAGCAGTTTCTCTCCTAGAGTGGAACATTCCCCTCCAAAGGGAGCAATTCTCTGGAGCTTTCTGAGCCATCTCACCCCTAATCCCTCTGGACTTCCCATTCCCCACCTGGCTTGCTGTCGCATTTTGCGGGCCTCAGCTGTTATTGGCAGGTCTTAAATGTATATGGAGTTTGCAGGTTTTCTCTCTCTCTCTCTCTTGGCTTCACTATAAACAAATTTTGCGACTTCTGGAAGGATTCTCTGTGTGGTTTCCAAGAAGAGTTGAAGTAAGATCCAGAATTCAGTTGGCACCAGGTCCCTACCAGTTCTACAACTGTGTTTGAAAAAGAGAAAAGAGAAACTGCCATTGTATTTTCTTCAGAATCTGTTTTCAGTCTTTCAAAGAAAGATATGAAAATGAAATTGGCCTGAGGTTTGAGCAGATATTGTGATTGACTTATGTTCATCTCAGTCAACTATTTTCTTGAAGGTCTGGGAGCACACTTGGTACAGCAGGAATGGAGTGGGCAAAGCTAAATTGAATATTGAGAATGAATGGACACACATTTTCACAGGCCCAAATTTGGTACACAATTGTCATGATTTCCTGGTTATTTTCTTCCCTTAATCATGGTGAGAGAAGTCAAAAGAGCAGAAGGAGAGAGAACACACTGAAACTTTGCCATTCATCCTATGGAAAGGAATAGAAGGTGCCAAAGGAGACTGAGTTCTGAGCTGCAGTGCAGACACGCACATACACACGCGCGCACGTGCACACACACACAAAATCCTCCTCAGACAAAAAGCAATTACATAAAAGTTGGTTCAGAGATAAACTCTCAGATCTGTGCAATCTTAGGGAAAACTTTACCTTAAGTTTGGAAGCCAAGAGTCAGTCAGTCAAATTGCAATTGATAAGAGATTTTAATATAAAAAGGTATCATGTTATTCATTTAAATCTTGCTGAGTGAAGTAGCTCTTACATTTATCTAGTATCTTCATTCTCTTAGTATTGTACGATTGTGGGAAAGGCTTAACTCCCTGGATTGTTAACTCTATCACACCTCTGGGTTATCCACAAAACCACTGCATTACCGCGCTTCGCTGAACCACCATTATCAACCATGCTGATAACCACCATTATCTCACGATAATGGGCAGAACTGCATGTCTCTGCCTTTAAGAAAGAGACCCCGGGTCTTTTTATCAACAGAAATGTCAGGAAGTCTGCAGAAACCTTAAGACCCAAAGGATCGTACCCCCAATGGCTGGGTTTCAGACATCCTGACAGAGGGTGGAAGATATTATTTTGGTCAAGAGACTCTCCTCATAATCCCTCACATCATAGTTAGGCTGTTGCCTACTCACACCTTGCCTCTAAATTTGGCCCCCAGTGACTCTGACATCCCTGGCCAGATGCGCTGTTAACACATTCCACCGACCGCTGGGAGTGGGTGTCAGCAGGGCAGCAGGGAAGTGAGGCCGAAATAGATCTCCCCAGTCCCAGGACCTCATTCTGCTTTGCAAACACTGTGATGCTTGACTTTATTATAGGGATTAAGACCTAGGATTTCAGTGATGTAACATCAACAGTCCTCCGTTAATCCAATAATGATTCAACAACTGCTCTTTAGATCCTTTGATTTACTGAGATGTAATGGGGTAGTTTTTAGGTTCCCGAATTTCAGCTACATTAATTGCTATACTTAGAGTGCAGCTGTTGAGCCTTTAATCCCTCTTTATTGCAATGATGTTTAATTGAATTGAGTTACATTAAATTACCCTGAATGTACTAGTGACTGTTCATTTGTTTGTACTGTATTAATTAAAAACTTTTTTATTTTGAAAGGAATCAAACTTTGAGGTACAGACCAGACACACCATGTTTTCTCATACAAACCTAAAATATAGGAGATAAAATAATGTGCTGGTAAGGCAAATAGGGATAGTTTCTAAATATTCTTTTTTCAGGGACATTTGTCACTATTTAGTGGTAAGTGATACATTTCTATACAATGCATTTCAATTGCCTCTATCATCACTTAAAGTTAAATAACATAAATATCTCTCTTCCCTTATTAGACAGAATTTGCATCAACACTTCTGTTTTTGTTATGTGAGTCACAAAATAGACAAAGAAATAGAAATAAAGACACATGCCACTTAGAAGCCAAAAATATAAGAGAACATGAAGTTGTGAGTTTCTCTTGTGCTCAGGTAAGTACTAACTATAACAACTATACCTTCGTATTTCATAAAGTACAGCACTCCGGCAGGGCTCCTGGGTGCCCGTGAGCCTCTGAGTCACAGTCTTTCCTTCTCTGCACCCCACAGGTATGGCCCCTAGAGAAAGGTCCATGTGGCCATCACAAGGCCTACTCTCTAGCCAAGCACTGATGTCTGTGACCACAGAGTGACCCTACCACCAAGAAGGAGGTGATGACTGTGCCACCTGACATGCCCCTGAATCACTTGTCACAAAGGTAACCTGAGCACCTCCCTTTCTCGTAATCTTCACAGAACCACCTTATCCCTCTGAATCAGGGTCTCCATCTACTGTTTCATTTTCCCCGATGACCAGAGAGAGTAAGGAGACAAGCTGGGATGCTCCCCAGACATGAGCTTTATTTCTAATTCAGCTGCGTACTAGATGACAATCCCTGCCAAGTCTTCTCTGAGCTTCAGATTTTTTATCTCTAAAATGGGAATAGTCTGCATGAGACCAGTGCTCACATAGTCCCCTTACATCATTTAAAATAAGGGAACGATTTTGTTAAGTTATAAACTGAGGTACAGATATTATCCATCTCAATCCTTAGCTAAACTCTATGAGTCTCTAATAGTGTCACTTACTTATTTTTATCTCCTGTCCTGTGTAATAATGTTTGAAATCACCGGGCAAGTTTAACAAATGCTTGTTGCACATGTCACTGAATCATAACCATGAGCCGCATGGGTTATTCAAGAGGACACACATTCAAAGAAAAAAAGTCCAAGAGAAATTCAAAGCTTCACACATATTTCTTGAGGAAGGTAAAATTCCAAGGCAACCCTTGCTAAAATTCCATTCCTCTCATATAATTTACCACCCCTCATCTCCCAAGGGCCTGTCACTTGCCTTCTTTCCCTCATCCTCCACGACCCCTCCCTGGTCATGATCATGACCCTTTCTGTTGCCTTTCCCAGCCTCTCCCTGACCTCTTCATCACCAGCACAGCCCTCCAGATTTCCAGAGTGTCAACTCCCCACACTCAATGGCTTCTGTGAAATGAAGTTCCCTCTTCCCTTTTATTACTGTTTCATAGCAATAGAGCAGTTATCCTTCAGCCCATTTTCCTGATTTGGGCTCACAACAGAGGGGCAGGTGGAGGGGGTGGGAATGAACAGTGGTGAAAACAAAGCCTAATTTATTTGGCAGAGAGAAAAGCTGGGAACATTCACCAACATTGTCATTTTTATCCCATCCCCTAAGGAATGATTAGATGACGAATTGGCAAGTCATGAGTATTGATTACATTCCTACTGGCAATCAGGCTCTAGGAATGACATGATAGAATTGAGCTACCTTGTCCTTGTCCTTGAAAGCTTTGTGCCTCAGTGATTTGGGCAGTGTCTTATGCATGGCCTGGAAGGTGCTATAAATGCATGAGGGAGAGATGGTACCGAGGTGCTTTCACAGGATCCATCTGGAAAGGGTGTTCAGGGGACAAAAGTTGCTAAGATCACAGTGATTTCAGGGATCTATAGGGAGTTGGCTGTTGCATGTAACAATGAAGTTTTCATTGGGGTAAAGAAAGTCTGCCTCGTGTTTGGCAAGCAGAGAGAAAAGAAACTAATTTGGTTGAACTAAAAATCTATAAAACTTTGGCATCTGTACCTCTATAATTTGCTGGGTGGAGATCTGTAAAGTTTTGGACCAGAAGCTGCTGAACCATCTTTTTTTGGTGGTTGTTCTATTCAAATCAATTTTACAGCTTCTTTGTAAGTAGTGCTCAAGTAGTAGTATTTAGAATTAAAGAAGAAAGTACTGAGAGAAAGAGGTATTTGTGCTGGTAGCATCTTTAAGTTCAACCAATTTTGTTGTAAACATGTTGAAGTCAAGTAAACTCAGCTGGCATTGAAGAAAGATTCACTTTATGTTCAGCACTGTGGGAGACACTGAAATAGTGCTTTCTTTAAAAATTGGGGAAAGTAATACTTCTCAACAATGCCCCAATAAGGTGATTAAGAGGCTTAAAAACATAATGAATGTAAAATGATTAAGTACAACATTTGATACAGACCAGAAGCTCCATAAATATTTGGGAATGAATGAATGAATGAATGAATGAACAATGGGAGTGGATTAGCCTTGTTATTCTTTAAGCTATACAATTTTTTGAGTCTTTGAAATGAACCTGGGACTAAGGAGTTAAGAGTCATGAGGTTTGAACTGAGGTCAGTTGTTGAGGCTGAGTTAGAAGGTAGTTAGAAAAGTTGGTTCTGGAGTCAGATTGTCTGGCCTGAATCCAGGACCCACCATTTGTCAGCTCCATGACCTGGGTGAAGCAACTTTACCCCTTCAGCCTTCACATTCCTCACCTATAAATAGGGATAATAACAAGTCTACTTTGTGGGATTATTATTAAAAGCATTTGGAATGTCTCCCATCATGAAAAGTCCCCTGCCCATTTGGAACAACTGCATTGCACCCAAGCACTCTTCTTTTCTTCTTTTCCCGATCGGTCAGGTCCAGAATCTCCTAAATTGCCTCTTGCCATTAGTACCACTTTCTCAAATCCAGTCTCAATAATCAACTGATTTAAGATGAAAATCTAGCCTATAACCATACCACCTTGAACACACTTGATCTCATCCAAAAAGGAAAAAGAGATGGGGCGCCTGGGTGCCTCAGTCAGTTAAGCGTCTGGCTCTTCATTTTGGCTCAGGTCATGATCCCAGGGTCTGGGCTCAAGCCCCTCATTGGGCTCCAAGCTGAGTGGGGAGGTTGCTTAGGATTCTCTTCCTATCCCACTCTCTCTCTCTGCCCCTCCACTATTCGCATGCACATGTGTGTGTCTGCACTCTTTCTCTCTCAAATAAATAATCTTAAAAAAAATTTTTTGCCCATAAAATAAAATGAAAATCTGGAAGCACTTAGATGGTTCAGTCAGTAAAGCATGCCACTCTTGATCTTAGGTTGTGAGTTCAAGCCCCATGTTGGGCGTGGAGCTTACTTAAATAAAAAAAAAAAATTAAAATTAGAAAATAAATAAAATGAAAATCTGATCCTGTTACTTTCTATTATCTGCAGGATATAAAGTCCTACTTTCTTCTCATAACAGAAAACTCTTCATAATCTAGTAGTGTAATGGTTAAAATTATGGGTTTTAGAATCAAATGGACTAGAATTCCAGCCGTATTCTTTATTTGTGAAGCCTTAGACAAACCATTTAACATCCCTCAATCTTTTTTCTGACAAATAAAGATATAACAATAGTACGGTGGTGAATAAACTCTAAGACTGTTCCCAGTTGTTCCCACCTCTGGGTACACCCACCCTTGTATAATCCAGTCCCCTTGAATGTGGGTGGGACCTACAATGCTTGTAACCAAAAGAGGATGTTAAGTTGAAAAGATGTCACTGCAGGATTTACATTACGTAAGACTGCAACATCGGTCTTTCTGGTACACTTTATACTTTGTTCACTTTGAGGAGGGAAGCTGCCATGTTGGGAAAGCCCATGGACTAGGGAACTAAGGGTGACCCTCGGTGGACAGCCAGCAAGTAACTGAGGACCTTAGTCCAATAGCATAAGGAACTGAGTGCTGCCAGTAACTCTGAAAGCTTGGAAATAGATCCTCTCCTATTCAAGCCTCAGATGAGACCCTAGCCCCACCAAACACCTTGACTGCAGCCTTCTGAAGACTCTGAAACTTAGTATCCAGTGCCTGGACTTCTGACCTATAGCAAGTGAGATAATAAATGGGTGTTTTTTTAAGCCCCTAGATTTATGATGATTGTTGTGCAAGGATAAATAATTCAAGTTGGTGCTTTCCTACAGCAGGGACAGTTGGTCTCTCCAATGCTTCTCTGCATTTCCTAATTTCATTTGCAGTGAAGTTGGGGATATGTGACTAGTTCTGGCCCACAGACTGAGTAGAAGTGACTGTAAGAAGTACAGAGTATCTCCTCAATTCTTTTTCCTCTGTGCTGGTGGCGTTAGAGACCACAATCTCCAAATATCATGGCTACTAGATAAAAATTGGCTGCCCAGCCTACACTGGACTTTATGAGATGGAAAATAGTCTTTTATTGTGCTAGGTCCCTAAGAATTCAGGGTTTGAATATTAACCTGTTTAACAAAACTACCCTACAAGGGATATTATAGGATTAACCAAGATAATGTACAAAAACAAATAGCATGGATTATACAAATCAACACTCAATAAATTATACCACTTAAACTTCATCCAGTCTTGTACTCTATAAACCTGTACTTTGAGCTATTTTTTAGTTCTACCATCACACCATGTCATCTCAAGCTTCCTGCTGTTCCCTCTGCCTGGAATGTCTTTCCCTAGCTCACACATCATTTAAAATTTGGCTAAGATGGCACCTTTCCTGGGTTAGGTATGTTCCCCTTTCATTCCACAGCTGAATGTTTAATCCATCTACCACACTAACCACACTGTATTAACCACCTCCTAGGACAGATGGCCAGCACCTTCAAGGGAAGTGTCAGGGGCCCTGTGACATTGAAGGCACTTGATATATTTATCATGTCAGATTTATATCCTTCCTTATTACATACCTGGTTGAACTGGTTTTTTAAAAAATTTTAAACCATTCCCTTTCAAGATTTTACCATGAAAATAACCCCAGGTGCTATTCATAGGGTAAGAGATCTTTATATTCACATGAAGAGTGTTAATCTCCTACTATCTCCCATCACTCTATTTTAGACTGAGCCCTAGTACTCCCTTTATCTTTCTGTACTAATTTAGATTCTTGACACTATAAGCATCTCTCCAAACTGTCCTTATTTGTGAAGTAAAGAGTCACACAGAGTGCTCTAGAGTTCAGTCATAACCAGGGGCAATGGAAGACTCTGTATTCCACTCTGATTTTTGGTTCTCGAACTTGATAATAGTCTCTTAGCTTCTTGTCTCTGGGTCCTGAGCATTTATCGATCTTACATGCATGTACTCTTTTGTATTTTCTTCCTCCCACTTCCCATATTCAAGGTCAAATTGTTGAGAAGGAAACTAATTTTAACTCTACATTTTCCCTGAGATATGTAATTTGAAACTCTAGCTCTAAATTTTAGTGAGGTCCTTCTATATCTTAATGGCCCTTGGTAATAATGAGCAGAACCCCTCTTCTGGACCTTTGGTAGAAATGATTTAGCTATACTGACCTCAGCCTCTCTCTGTCTCAGCTCTGCACCTCAAGGATGGCAGATAGTAATTGCGTTAACCCCAACATAGAACTCACAGAGTTCTCAGGAGCTTGAAAAACAAGACTTGCGAATGAACATACAATCTTATTAATGTGCTTGCAATAGTTCACTCGTAGAAGTTGAGGCAGCTCTTCTTGTTTTTTGCTGCATTTCATTTTGGACTTGGATGTGACAGTATTTGCCTCCTCAAGTTGCATTCATTTTCTTAGGCACTATTATATCAGCTGTTCATTTGAAATAGAGTTCTCTGTAGACATGCCATGGCCAGTGACCAAGGAAAAGAGAAAGTATTTCTCATTTAGCAAATTGCTCTCTAGATATGAAAAATGAACCCAAGTATCAGTGAAGAGCTAAGATGTGTATGAAAGCACCTACTCTGTGCCCCAAGAGCTTAGTAGTGGTAATATACTATCTTTAATAATATTAACGAAAATGATACCTTTAAATAGCATTCTCCAATTTTCCAAGCATTTTCACATGTATTATTCCATTAGATCATTACAGAAATTCTGTGCTTCAGAGTATAGTGTAAATCCCATTTTAAGATGTGGACTCAGAGGACTTCCTCATATTCACAGCCAAAGCAAGTAGCAGAGTTGGAAAGATCACCCAGTATTTTTCACCCTCAAGCCACTTCTGTTTTTACACAGTATAGTGTTTTTTCACCATATTCTCTTTAGTTGCTAATAAACTTCACTCATATAAGTCTTAAAAATAAAATTCTTTCCAAGTTGTGTTTGATTTCATTGCCCTGAGTTTTAGCCACAGACACATGTAAGCAGGGATCTCTCATTGGAGGTTTTACTGTTTTCCATTGGCCAGTTGCTCATTTGTCCTTGGGGCTGCAAAGCTGGGGCCACACTCAGCCTCAGGAGGCTTTTCTCTGGTCCTCCCATGTGGTCCCTACATTTCGGAGCCAGCACGTTGAAGCTGTCTCATGCTTCCCACTCTCTCTGCCTTCCCCCTCTGCCTCATACTTTTTTACTTCCTCTCCTTCCAGCACAAGACTGTTCTCTGCTCTTAAGGGCAGAAGACTTTTGTTGCGTTGGCTGGTCCAAGGTTTCAAAAAGAGAGCAAAGGGTAATCGCAGGTTCGTTTGACTAGCAGATCCAAGCCATGTTCTCTAACATCTACTTTATAAGTAATATGTTACAGGAATATTTTCACCTCCTTCTATTTTTAGCTCCCATCTGCCCGATTCTTATGTCTAATGTGCAGTTGGTTCCAAACTCCAGTAAGGAAAAGGTTGTTATTTATTGGTTTTCCTCAAATCTCAACACAAATACAACATGGACAAGACCAGTAGCTTCTTCAAAATTTTGGGGGTAATTTCTCTATGCCTTCTATATTAGTTCTCTGCTGCTGCCAGAACAATTTACTTCAACCATAACAGCTTGAAGTAACAAAAACTTTGTGGCCTACCTAAGAGTTTCTTGTCTACTCTGAGGTTGTAAATATATTCACATATGCTTGCTTCCAGAAGGGTTATAGCTTATGTTTTTATATGGGATCCATGATCCATTTTAAGCTGATGTTGTGTTTGGAATGAGGTAATGGTGTGGTATGGTAAACATCAGGGTTAATTTTTCTTTTCCTCGAGGGTATCTAGTTCTAGCACCATTTGTTGAAAAGACCATTCCTTTCCTATTGAATTACCCTGGCAACTTGTCAAAAATCAAGTGAAAGTGACCCAAGTATAAAGAATATGTGTAGTATGCTATATTTTATGTTAGGGAAAGAGGAGGTATAAGAACTTATACATGTAATTGTTCACTTATGCAACAGATTTACAGGAAGGGCAAACAAAAGACCAGTGAGAATACTCCAGGGAGCAAGAAAGAATGGAATGGGGACAGTGGGAGTGTGGGGATTGGGCTGTAGGGCTTAGAGGGAGAGACAACTTTCTGATTATAACTTTCTACATAGCTCTGACTCTTGGAACCATGACCATATTTCACACACTCAAGAATAAATAAGTAATTAAAAATCAGCAGGGATCTGGGGGAACTCAAAATGGTATACAAACAGTAAAAATCAAACTGAACTGTGTTACAAAAGTTATGTTATAACTACAGTAAAGAGGATGGGGGGAAATACCAACCTAAGCAACCTGGCAAACAGTATTTTGACTTTCTATTATAAAATCCCCCAAAATAAAAAGAACTGGAACTGTATAAAATATTGTACTTGAGTTGGTAAGTTGGTTTCTCAGGAGTGTGGGTTAGCAATTCAGAAATTACATACATGTATATAAGGACTGAAAAAATAAGTAGACATATTATGGGTAATAAGGGCCAGGTTGCTCCCTATCAGGGAAAGAAGTGACAAAAAATGTGAGAACCTGTGGTGTAGGATTAGATTTACGGATATAAGATTGAGCTCATGATCTTTAATATACATACATATAGATGGGTGTGGAAAGGAATATATGTAGGTAGGTGTCAGTGTGTGTGTGTGTGTGTGTGTAGGGGCCAGGATTGAGACTGGAACTTGTACTGGAGTCTCTCAGTCTAGAGACTTTCCATTCACCCCATTACCTTGCTCCACCCTATGGGCTCACTCCTTACCCTGCTTTGTGTTTCCTTCCATATCCTTCGTGATGTGAAGAGCTCCTCACCCCACCCACCCCCCACCCACTGTCTCTAATGCTGAAGAAACAGAGAGTGAGAGAAAGGTTCCTTTGCCATGTGATTGGAGCAAACTCTGTTTTTCCTTAGATTGATTAGCTGCAAGTTTAAAATTTCCAAATGTAATTGCCTTTAAAAATTGGTTAAATCTGGAAAGGGGCGGGAGTCTTCAGCAGGCTGACAGTTATGTGCAGACTGTTTGACTTTAATATATTTATAGAAGCGCTGTCTGTCACCAGGCCTCTGGGAACACTTGTACTATTTAAAATATAAATTAGAAAAATATGCTGACGGAATTGTCTGCCCTAAGGAATTTTCCCCTAATCACAGCCTTCATGCCAATGTAAGAATTTCTACTTGGCTATCCCTTTCTAAGCAGAAGTTGGAGTATGCAGTTGAGACCTAGAAGTTTGCTAATGCTTAAAAGTTAGCCAGAAATGCTTTGTCCCAACATATGTTTCTTTCAGACTGGAGACCCCTCCAGACAGCATTTCCATTCTTCCTTTCTCTTCTGCTTTCCCCAACCAGGAGCCCCCTCCCAGCATCCCCGCCCCGGCATTCCCCCCAACCCTTTTAGGTGTCTGTGGCTTTGCTGTGCTGTCCCCTTCTTGGATGGCCTCAGTGGTTCCTTGTGCCCACCCCTAAGGTCACAAGACCCTGTCAGGATCTGGACCCAGCCAACTCCACTGACATCCTACTGTCCCCTTCTCCTCCTAAGTCCCTGTGCCCCACATTTGCATCTGCTCTGTTCCCTACCACCAGTTACTCCCTGCTGCTGACTGGGATCCAGCATGTTCCAACTCCCGTCTTGGCCATTTGGTGAAGACTCGGAGCTCCTGTCAAAAGTGACCCACTCTGCCCCTTGAAGCTAGTGGTACCTTCACTATTTGCTTGGGGTCCTTTCATGGAGTCTTTGCTGTTACTGATGCACATTGTGAATATTCCTCGCAAACCCAAAGCTCCAGGAGAGCACAAGAGTCTGAGATAACAGAGGTAAAGTCCCTGACACCCTCTCTGGCAGGCACACAGAAGGCCCTTGGTAAATAGAGGTTTTCACTTCTCTCTCCTTCTACATTAAAAAGCAGTTATCCACAATGCCTGGCTTTTAGTAGATGATTCATAAATATTTTTAAATAATGTATTGTGGCAGAACTCATCAACGAGAAATTCGAACAAGTAAGTGTTTAAAAAAACATTTCTAGATTCAGATTTTCCATCCTGGGAGTCTAGAGTCTGGGTGTGACTTAGGTACTCTTTTCAGTGCAGCAGCAGTGCAATGTTGTTACAGTCACAATTTCAGGCAGATCATAAGTGAGTTTTAACCCCAGAACCCACCAGTGGTGATATATCCCCCACAATGCCTATCTGATTTGCACTTCACTCCCTCCAACCTCATCTACTTGTTCCCCTCTTTCCCAGCCTTCCTAAGCCATTCTGGACTTTTTGAGGTTTCCTCAACACACTAAGCATGCTTCTGCCTCAGGGACTTTGCACATTCACTCTCTACCCATAATGCTCTTCTCTAAGATATCGATCAAGTTCTTTCCCTTCCCTCAGTCAAACCCTCTCTCCATGTTAACCTTCTCAGTGAGGCCTTTCATCACTATTTTATTTAAAATTGCACAGAGATACATACAGCTTTTATCTGTCCTTCCATACTTTCCCCCAAACAAGCCTTTATTACCTTCTAATATACTGCATAATATATTTATATTGTATATATATTTTTCTCTATCCTCCTTCCACTAAAATGAAAGTTCTCTGAGGGCACTGATTTATGTTTCCATTTTATTATCTTTTATATCCCTAGCCTAGAATAGTATTTGGTATGTAGCAAGTCTTCCATAAATAGTTATTTATTGCAAAAATGAATAAAAGCAACCAATTTCCCTTGGTTCTGTAAGGAGATACACCCTCTCATTTATGACTTTTTCTGTTTCACTACTGTAGTCTCCCAATCACATTGGCTAATGAACAGCATTTGCATTGTGTTAAGATAAATTACTTTTAATTAATTGATTGATTACTTTAAATCAATTTTAACTTTATTTTAACTTATTTAAAATAAATCCTTTTTCACTTATATTGCATCTAAACATTGTTACCCAACTTCATTTTTACAATGATAGCTGCTGAAATAGAAGTCTGGAAAATACCAAAATTATAGAAAAAGTTATCATTTCAAGGAAGGCTATAAATATGTAAAGCAGAATGGAATTTGTATTACACAAACCACTTTTATTCATTAATTCAGAAAATGTTTACTGAGAGTGTATCATGTTCCAGGCCTGTTCTAGGAGCTGGAGCCACAGTGGTGACCATAACAAGTCCCATCCTCATGGAGCTACGTCCATAGCCAGTGAACGAGGCACATGTTTCCAGTTGAGGGCAATGCTGGAAATAAAGGAATACTGTGTGAAAGCAGATAGCACGTGGCTCCTCTCTCCTCTTCTCTGCCCCTGTGGTGTGTGTGTGGTTGACTGTTCCCCACCGTGTCTTTTCACAAGACTTTCAGGATCAAGCGATTCTGGCCAAGAAACAAAAACAGAATCATCCCATTCCCCAGTGGATTGGACAAAAATTGGTAATAAAATCAAGTGCAGTTTGGGGGAGACACTGGAGAAGAACCAAAGCTGGGTCTACAGGAATCACCCATGAGATGGCACACATTGTTATGCTGCCTCACAGTCTCTTGCGTGGACCATATCCCTCTGTAAACATCGCTACTACTCGAACAATTAGATGTGTTTTGCTGGGAAAATGGTTTTTTATCTATATCTATGCTTCTGCCCTACTAGGTTTATGCAGTAATAAATATGTGAGACCTTTTGTTTGGGGAGAAAAAAGAGAGTGATGGGATCTATTTTATATGCACTGGTCAAGAGAGAGTGGAAAGAATTTGAGCAGAAATCTGAATAAAGTGAGGCGGAAAGTCATAGGATGACTTTAGCCAACAAAATGCCCCAGGAACAGCAAGAACATGTTTCCAAGGCAGGAGTGAGCTGGCTGTGTTTCTGATGCCAATGTGTTTCACCATGCACTGCTGCTAATAGTTTTGTGAGGTGGACACGAAAGGTTACATGGACCTGTGTGTCTTTGGGAAGAAAAGAGGAAAGGCCAGCAGAAATGTGAGCTGGTCTCCATCTCTCATCTTTACAAGAGATGGAATCAGTGTCTTGCTGATGTAGCCTGAGGACCAGCGGCACCCGCGTCACCTGGGAGCTTGTTAGAAATTTGGGTTCTTGGGCCACACCCCCTACTTATGCAATCAGAAATTGTGAGAGAACTTTAGAATCTGCATCTAAGCAAGCCTTCTTATGATTCTGCTACACAAAAATTTGAGGAGTTTCAAAACAGATGATCTTAAATAGCTAAACTGAGATTTTTTTTTTTCCCTTAGCGAGCGAGAGAGAGAGAGCACAAGCTGGGGGAGCCAGAGAGGGAGAAGCAGGCTCCTTGCTGAGCAGGGAACCCAACATTGGGCTTGATCCCAGGACCTGAGCCAAAGGCAGACCCTTAACCAACTGAGCCACCCAGGTGCCCCTAATAGTTTTGATAAAATGAAACAAAGAGGACAACTTGGGTGGAAGCAGCCTCCATGCTAGGATGGCAAAGAGAAAAATGCTGAAGGCACCATTAACTCAATGCCCATCTAGCATTTCTCTGCCCACCTCACAAGAAGCATTCTGCAAATCATTTATAGGTGAGTACTTCCAGTGCTATCCTTTTAGAGAGTCTCTGAAAACTGCATGCATTGTGTGAAGATCCATAAATGCTTATGAGCAGCTTTAGGGATGAAAAAGAAGTAAAGGGTCAGAGAAAGTAACATATGTAGATTCAACTGACCTGTTGAATAACCCATGGCATCTGCCTTAACCTTTTATATCCTAGAGCTTTGGTTTTGTTTTGTTAATTTGGGTCTATGAGAGTTCAAGAACAGAATAAGCTCCTTGAAATTTTATACAAACTTGTATGTGTATGTTCATTTTTCAGAGGATAGGGTCAGTAGTTTTCAAAAGGGTTCATGCCTCAAAAAAGATTGAGAACCACTGTGTAAAAAAGGGTGGTTATTGAACTCTGGCCAGATATTAAATGCAGCTTGAAAATCAAAGAGATTGGCTTTCTTACCCCAGAGCTTCTCAGCCTAGATGCAAACATGAAAAAGAATTAGCTCTGTGGGTGGCATTTTTCTTTGTATATGCAATATATCCTTTTAGGACTTACAAACTCATAAATAGCAATATTATGCCTGTCAGTATTGTTTTGGCTTAAGAGGGTGGGGTTACAAATTCTGCTGGCCTCTTTCCAGATCCACGATCTTGCTTCCATGGCCTCTGTGGATGACAATAGACTTTAGAGTCTACTTTTTAAAAAAAACTAAAAACCTAAAAAACCTAAAAACATATAAGTTCAACTTACTTTTGTCCTGAATGCTTCTTTCTCTTTTTTTTCTCTACACATACAAAACCCCCACCTTCTTTTATTTCATTGGCTTCCTGTCTATTTTAATTCTGCTCACAATGTGGCAGACTTTTCACCCTAAAGACAAAGTGTCATAAGGAAGATTGGTGCTACTGTGTGGTCACACAAGAATTCTTTTTTTTTTTTTTAATTTTTGAAAGATTTTATTTATTTATTTGACACAGAGAGAGAGAGATCATGAGTAGGCAGAGAGGCAGGCAGAGGGAGAGGGAGAAGCAGGCTCCCCAATGAGCAGAGAGCCCGATGCGGGGCTGGATCCCAGGACCCTGAGATCATGACCAAAGCCGAAGGCAGAGGCTTAACCCACTCAGCCACCCAGGTGCCCCAAGAATTCTTTTAGGTCATAGAGTCAGGCCACCAGAGAGGAAGTTTCCTGGGAAAGTCATGGTAAACTTTAAAGGGGCTGATCTCTGCTATCTGGGGTGGGATTCCAGGTATCTCTCATTTAATGTCCCAGCTGGACAGATTTCATGCCTTATTTTATGTCAGGTTCTTCCCACTGCTTGGAAGAGAGACATGGTCAGCTTATTAATTATGGGGATAGATGGAATGGCAAGTTAAAAAAAAAACTAAGTTGCTGAATACATAGGAAACAGAACCTCATTTGTAATTGTTTATGTGTTTATTTGCAATGGTAAATCTAATGGTCCAATAGCCACTTTGGCAGAGGGAGTAGAAAGGTGCAGAAGTCTACTGTATCTCTGACTGAGTTCTTGGGTCTCTGATCCTTCCTCTCCAGCTTTGCCTTTCTTCTGGACTACCCAGACCTGGTTTTCCACTCTTCTCTCAAGGTCATGGCTGCTGTTCATTGTCATCATTCTTTGTCTCTACATCTTCTCTACTCTACCAACAGGCCATACTCTTTGTCTGTCTGCACTTCAAGCACCCCAAAGGACAAGATCCAATCAGCTTGATCTCTCTTCCCCCTTGGATACAATGTTTGCATTGGAAAGAACTCTAGAAGCAGTCCTTTGGATGATCAACCATTGTGTCAGGAGGCCCATTCCTGGGTGAGAGAGTGTGGATACATTTAAATGGTAAAAACCACTTGGGAAGATTTTTACAACCAAAAGTTGTGAATATGGCAACTTCTTCAGAATGAGGCTAAGCGTATGGCAGGCTGTGGTAGGCAGAATAATATCCTTCAAAGAAGTCCACATTCTATTCCCCAGAGCTTATGAATATATTATCTTCCATGGCAAAGAGGACCTTGCAGGTTTGGTTGGTTAAAGATCTTGAGATGGGAAGATTATACTGGATTATCTGAGCACGCCCAATGAGAGAGGCACAGAGAGGGATTTAACAATGCTACCCTGCTGACTTTGAGGATGGAAGAAGGGGCCATGAACCAAGGAATGCAGGCTGCTTCTAGAAGCTGAAAAAGACAAGGGAATAGATTCTCCCTCTAGAATCTCCAGAAGGTTTGATTCTAACACCTTGTTTTTTATTTCTAGCATCTTGATTTTAACCCAGTGAGGCTGTATCAGACTTCTCCTCTCCAAAACAATAGATAATACATGTGTTATTTTAAGCCATTAAGTTTGGGGTAATTTTTTACAGAAGCAAATCAGGAAACTGATAGAGAGGCTCTGGAAACATTCTTTCTGAAAACATCTCCTAGTGATAAAAAATGGCTCAAGGGGAATTAAAGATTAATTCATCTTCACTCCATTCTGGGCGTAAGTTATCTGCTGATCTCCTACCTATCCACACAGACTTTTCCATAATCTATTCTCATTGATTGGCATAGCTCTTGACTTTGATGTCACTTGAAGTTTGGTTGAGCAGACCCTCCAGGGAGTGGGCATAACCCAAACTTGGCCATAGTTGTTGACTCAGGGATAAACACAGAATATAAACGTAAGGTTCTCTGGCAGAATCATGGGCAAAGACATTCTCTTTAAGCTGGTGGCATGTGAACATAGGGCTTTAGGGGAGCACCATACTGCCTGTGTATAATGAGCCAACTGAAGAATGGAGAGATGGAGCCCTAACTTTATTGTTTTAGCACCTGGACTGAGCTATGCCTGATGTTGGAATTATTCTTGGCCTTTCTAATTAAACTGGTGCCATATTTAATCCATCCACATATCCTGTTAGTTTATTTTCAAAATATATCCAGAATCCAAGCTCTTGTCAGCACTGCACAGCTGCTCCCTGCTCCAGCCCTGTCATCTCCCTGGGTCCCTTTGGTAGCCATGCTCTCTTCACCCTGTTGTTAGCCTGAGAGCCAGAACAACATTCTCAAAATGTCATTCAGATCACGTAATTTCTCCATTGTCTCCCCTCTTTGCTCAGAGTCAAAGTCAGAGGCTTGGCAGTAGTCCACAGGACCCTCCCATCAGTGGCTCTGCCCTGTCTCTTACCTTTCTGACCTCACATCCCTCGGATCCTTACTCAGACGCCATCTATATTGCCTCATGCTTTAGCTTTCTTCACAGCACTCTTAAGATCCATATTTTATTAATTTTTCTTAAAAGACACATTTGGTGCCTTGCTACAAAGTACACATTTGTCTGCCAGCACATTTGGTGCTTTGCTACAAATTGTGAAACACTGACCTTTCCTCCAGGCTAATGTTGCAGCCCACTGAGATTCAAGGCTTGGCTCTAGAGTTCAGATCTGCTTTCAGCCCATCTTGCCCTTTCCTCCAGGTTCTCTGAGGCTTTACACAAACTGTACAGTGTGTGTGTGTGTGTGTGTGTGTGTGTGTGTGTGTGTCTGTGTGTGTCTGTGTATCGGTCTGTATCTTTTATCATCTGCCCCCCCATGTATACTCCATGAAAACAAAGACACTTGATTTTTTAAATTTTTTTAAATTTTTAAAAAAATTTTAAATTTTTAAAAAAATATTTTGTTAACTACTGGATTTAGAATAATGCCAGGTCTGTGATATGAGCTCAAGAAATGATTGTTAAAATAGTTAATATATTTATATGTTTTCTTTTTTGCTTGAGCTAGCCTGAATTGGTTTTCTGTCACAAACAAAACAGTCCATGCAATGTTCAAGTATTTATGTTGAACAGTGCCAATGACATAAATGGCTGTCCTCCTGAACAACTCATCTCATGTTTGGATATTTATGCTTCTTTGAAAATTCTTTCTGATATTGAACTGAAATCTATCTTCCTGAAAATTTGATACATTTCTTACCTATAGATTAGGCTACGCAGAAGAGACTGAATTTTTCTACCATATGACAACCCTGCAAATATTTGAAGGCAGGTTTATTACCTTTGTATCTTCTGTTTATTTAAGATTTTATTTATTTTTTTGAGAGAGGAAATGAGAGAGAAAGAGAGAGCATGAAAAGAGGAGAGAGGAGGGAGAAGCAGACTCCCCGCTGAGCAGGGAGCCCGATGTGGGACTCCAGGATTATGACCTGAGCCGAAGGCAGTCACTTAACTAACTGGGCCACCTAGGCGCCCAAGTATTTTCTCTTTTCTTGATTAAAAGCCCCAGTTTCAACTGTTTTCCCATATGATGCTGTTTTAAGAAATCTTTTCCTTGTTAAACCTCTTTGAATATCTTGGGGTGTGTTGTCATTATTGGTTTTTTTGTGTGTGTTTCTCCAAATCAGAACTGAATGTAACACTCTGGCGATTCCACCACCATAGGGTAGAGCAGATTTATTATCTCTGATCTTTAAGATACTCTACTTTCCTTTTTTTAAAAGATGTTCTACTTTTATGAATATAGTATATGATCAAATTAACATTTTGGAGAGCCAAAACATAATAATGACTTATATTGAACTTACCATGAATGAAATCCCCACAGTCTTTGTCAGACAGCTGTCATGAAGCCATACTAAATAGCATAATTGGACAATTGACACTTTGGCCCAAAATTGCCAACACTTAGATGCTTGAGCCTCATTATCAGTCTCTGTCCTTTGCAGCTTTGTGTCATATTGTATAAAATCCTGTCATTTTCACCCAAATCCCTCCCTCCACTTTCTTCTGACCCTTTCTTTCACTTGAGGGTTCTGAGGCTGAGGGCAGGTAAGTTAACCCAGCCTCACATTCTGGGGCTAAAGTAAGTCAGGCTTACTCATTCTGGCCTGCACTTCATGTCCAACACCCACTGTCCTCCATGCACCAGAAGATACTAATTTCCCTGCCCTGGTTCTATTTCCCGCTCCAGGAATATGCCTAGAGCCTCAGTCTTCTCCTGCATCTTCTTGCTATTACCCTTCTGGGGCATTAGAGCCTTTCTTCTGATCTTTCTTATGGTGAAAAACCTAGAACCCAATGGTAAACTGTAAGATGTCAGCACCTGCTTGCCAAGACTTCTGAACATTAGCCAACCCCAAGCCCCACAACAATATTCCGCCTTCCTATTGGGATACTCACTATTTCTACTGAGAACCATATTCAAACTATAATTAGAAATTATTCTTCTCTTATATTTAGAACATGCTAAGTACATGAATAAGTGGAGGAGACAGAGGAGACCCAATCGGAAAGACAGAAGGATAGATTAAGCCCAATAGAGAAAAGAGTTTCAAAGACAAAACTGCCAGCAATGCAAATGTTGCAGAGAGATCAATCATTTGATCACCAGGAAAACATGACTACATTGGATAGAGTGTCTCTGATATCTGCAGTTTTAATCTCTGTCTTCAGTTCCTTCAGGCACAAACACTGCACATCTTGAAAATCAATTTAAAGCTCTCATTTTAATTGGATTGAATGAATCTATCTTGGGTATACAGCTGCATTGACCGTCACGTGCTGGTCTCCTCTAGCGGAGAAGGGGATAGAAAACCAGAAATTACCTTTTGTACCAAAAACCTATAACTGACAGAATGGGAAGATTCCATTGTTTGCAGGTGACAGAAAAAAATCGGAGATGCTTACCCTTACTCCACAGAACCAGGACAGCCATGGGATTGTGGGAGATACACAAGGTGCTCAGGATATCTCAGATCTGTGCACAGAGGGAAAGGCAGAGCAGGACCCTCCAATGGCAGGTTCAGCAACAGCTCTGGTCTCTGGGAGTTGGCTGCTCTGAGCTGGGGCATAAGGAAACCTGGGTCGGAGAGGGGATGTATGGGTATTTATCATTTCCCTGCTATTCAGCATCTATTCTTTTCTTTTAATAACATTATAGTCTTTGAAATAAAAGTGCCCTGCCCTGACCCTGCTGAAGGTAGAAGAGTGACTCATGCTGTGCTAGACTCCTGGTGTTGTCCTGGATCCTGAGGTTTCTCCTCTCCTCTCTCTGATTACCCCAAGAGCCACCCATAGTCCTACCAATATATTTCCTTCTTGCTTGATAGAGTTGGTTCTCTTGCTCACAACCAAAGAACCCTGACTGATGTAAATATCATGTCAAGAAGTGGATCAGCTCCTTTTTAAAGATTTTTTTTTTATTTGTTAGAGAGAGAGAGAGCGAGCACAGACAGACAGAGTGGCAGACAGAGGCAGAGGGAGAAGCAGGCTCCCTGCTGAGCAAGGAGCCCGATGCGGGACTCGATTCCAGGACGTTGGGATCATGACCTGAGCCAAAGGCAGCCGCTTAACCAACTGAGTCACGCAGGTGTCCCGACCAGCTCCTTTTATATTACCCCCAGCCCCAACCTGAATTTTCCTTAAGGAAGCCTGGGGAACAGAGACCCCTGTGCACTTGCTCCTCTTTTCCTCCGACGTTAGTATTAAAGCAATTGTTTCTTCTCTGACACTGATTCTCTTCAAGCCACCGTTCACCCTTGTTTCCCACATGTTGTGGCTTAAGTCCCAGCAGAAAGGGAAAGCCTGAAAATCATTCGAATGTAAATTGAACTGATTTGTAAATGAGACACAATTAGACATACACACATGCTATCTACAAAGGTTGGGAATGAAATAAGAATAGACCACATGAGACAAAAACCACTATAATGTGTTCCAGGGAGAAAGGCAGTGACAGTTTTACCAGAAACCCCAGCTATAATGAACACCGCTTTATTATCACTTTTCTGGCCATCCTAGAAACAGCCAAACTCAGAATGAGTGCTGGGATATATTACATTACTTTCTCATTGTATTACTGTCAGACGTTGTTTCTGTTTACAATTACATCTTTGGCAGGCCTTATTAATTAGCACTGCCAAAACCAATCATCTAACCCCAAACCTGATCAAGTTACAGCTTCAGTTGTGGTAGGTCCAGAGACATGCTGGCTTTCCAGCCAAGCTTTACCCTAAACCAAAATGGCATCTGTTTGATCAGTAAACATCCGGAGGGCATACCCAACCCTCAAGTGAATTAAAGCTCCTGTGTTTCATCTTCCCAACATGTGTAAGCTTTGCGAAGACAGGAACCACAGCGTAGTGGAGAAAGTATAGACTTAGGACTAGACAGGACTGTGAGCCTGCTCCATGCTCTACCACTTACCACCTGGGTTAAACTCGAGCAAGTTACTCAACCATCTCAGCCTCTGTTTCCTCAGCAGAAAATGGAGAAAAGTGGAGCCCCCAGGTGGCTCCGTCGGTTGAGTTTCTGACTCTTGATTTCAGCTCAGGTCATGATCTCAGGGTCATGGATCAGCCCCAATTCAGGTTCTGCACTGGGCGAAGAGTCTGCTTAGTTTCTCTCCTTCCCTTTCGCTTTGTCCCTCCCCCCCCAATTAATTAATTAAAATTTAAAAATAAAGGAAAAAAGTGGAGAAAAGAATCACTACATGATTATGAAAACTGTTAGTGAATGTTCATCTTCATTCTGTTTTTTTCTGTTTCTTTCTCATAATGCCTGATGTAGAATTCTGCATAAAGTGGAAATTAAGTAAATATCAGCCACCACCTACTCAATATTTAGTGAGTGCTGTGTACCAGGAACTGCAGCTGGTCCTGAGGACATACCCATGAAAATCCGGCCTTCAGTCAGCCTAGATTCTCTCCATCATCAGGAGACATGGCTGCTGGTGGCTATTGGCACATGGCTTCACATCCCACAACATCAGCATCAGTAGGGCCTGCAACTTGTTCTCTATGGTCGGACTCAGAATGTCCAAGAAGGACTCCATTTGATCGAGCTTGTGTAAGGTTTCTACCCAGTTCCAGTTAACTGGCTAGAAACGTAAGCTTTTTTACTGTGACTGTCTCAAGGGATACATAGCCCAGAGACAGCACCAACTACAGGAGGGTAGGTTCTGTTAGACAATAGTCCCACCCTTTAATTCGTTGCGTAGATAAAGGACTATTTCCCAGGAGGGCTGTGCACAAAGAGGATGCTATTTCTGGCAGATGTTATAGCATCTGCCCATGTCAGGATATCTCACGAGCAGGGTCTCTGTCTTGTTGGTCTCATTCATGTGCCTCCATTTAGTGCCCCACCCAGGGACACACATACCCGTGCATTTGTAAGTGTTCGTGGAAAGGAAGAATATAGAAAAACCAGAAAATGTTGAATCGCTAATTCTGTGACAATGGTTGTCTCTACAAGCTAAGTTCAGAAAAGAGCAGTGTGGTATTTAGAGAGCTCATGGAAGAGATAGGGCTTCAATTAGGCCTCTAGGAATGATTTAAGATTTGATTAAGTGAGGAAGAGGGGAGAAGGCATTTCAGAAATGAACCTGGCTTATGTGTTTATGTGAGGGGTAGGGGAAAGCAATCAGGGTTCAAATTGGCCTTACTAGAACAGTGAGGAAATAATGAACAAAGAGGATAAAGTAAATTACTGGAGGCAGACTATTTAAACCCCAAGAAACAGTCTGTTCCTAATGTGTTAGTGAGTAGGCAGCCATACAAGTTCTTGAGCAAATGAGGGACATGAAAATTAATTTAGGAAGATTAACAGTTGCAATGGTGAGGAAATTAGTCATGGATCTATTTATCTGGAAAGTTAGCAATGGAACCCTGAAATGATTCCCCAAAACAATAAATAGAAATTACTGATTTTGTGACAGATTGGAGACAGAAACTCAATTTCAGCAAAGGGAAATGAAAAATAGTAACTCCAAGGTTTGCAATAATAATAATAATAGTGATACCACTGGAATTTATTAGATGATAGGGAAGGGAGCCAGTTTGGTTTGGTTTGTTGGAAATAACAAACTTAATTTTGAAATTCTAGGAAATTAATTTTGAATTCTAGAACATGGCGAAGCATTTGAATGGAGGCAGTCAGTAGATTTCTGCAAATATCACCCTGAATTTCAAAATTACTTTAATGCCTTTATTTAACAAGGATGTGGAAAGGTGTGGGCCAAGTGTTCTGTCAAAACAAGAAAGATACAATCCCCCCTTGTAGCCACATCCCTTCAGTGGGGGGACATGATAACAAAATGCATTACTACAATAGTGATAATCCTATGGCCTTAGACTTGGGTTTGTGTTTTTTACTGTGTTTTAACTGAAAAGTGGAATTCTATGCTAAAGACAACATCAAGAAACATCCTTAAACAATGGGACAGTGGCATTTGCTTTCATCCGTTGCCATGGCAGTTGAGCTTGGCATTTCCTGGAGAATGTGCACCCAAGATGCTGAGCTGGGGCACTCCAAAGTGGCCTCTGTTGGGCTCCAACAGCCTCTCCAGCTTGCTGTTATCTTTCATATCATGGCCCCAAGTGCATAAACTACACTTCCATTTAATGGGCTCCTAATTTTTGGAGTTATATACTGTAGGTACATTATCACTTAATTCTTGGAAGTGTCCATGCAGAGTCTTACAGCGATGAGTAACTGGGTTTGAATTACATAGATAGCCTTTCATTCATCCATTTCCACCCAGGCACTATACTAAGCATAAAGATTAGGTGGTCCCTACCTTATCGGGGCTTATAATCTCCAGGGGAAGGAAGACATGACATTATTAATGAAATGACTTACGGTATGATATGATGCTTGCTTTCATTATAGGACAGGAAGTTATGGGAATATATATCAGAGGGAGTCTAATCTGGTGGGTAGAGAAGGCCTTACTGAAGTGACTTTAAAATGGAGACTTGAAGGTCAAGTGTTATTAGTGTGGTCAAAAGGGAACACAGAGGGTAGTCCAGGAAAATATGTTGAAAAACATGCTGCAAGCTTAGAAGTGAGAGAGGACCTCGCTGATTAAAATAAATGAGAAAGGGTCTGAGTATTTAGATGATAGAACTGGAGGGAAAGAGTGAGACCAGTTTAGCTAGCAAGTTCCTGGGTCAGACTTGAATGCAGGCCTGTTGGCCTCCACTGCCTGCTCCTGACATTCTCCCCCAAAGCCTGTGAACACATGTAAAGAATCCAGATTAAGCTGCCATTTTCAGGTGTCCCAAAAGCCAGAAAGAAATGGATTTTTCATTTCAGGATGACATTGTTGTCCCATTGCACAGATCTGTAGTTTTAACTAGCAAGAATGAGTTTTTGAACACACTAACTCCCTGAGTCAGGACTTTCCACAAGCAGTGCTTTAAGACTCAGAGAAAATTCCACTGGGTCATGAGGGAATTCAGAGGAGAAATGTCTGATGGTTTCTCAGGTTGATCATTGGAAACAATTTGCTGTCAGTAGTCACTGTATAAATGACTTTTTAAGATCGAAAGTTCTAGTTAATTATTTTTTCTTTCTCCGAGAATTACTCTTATTTTTATAGTGGCTCTTCTGAGAATTGAAATTGCATATCAGAAGAAGGCTCATATTCAGCCATTCTGCTATCTTTATTTTTTTTTTAAAGATTTTATTTATTTATTTGTCAGAGAGAGAAAGAGAGAGAGTGCACAAGCAGGCAGAGTGGCAGCGAGGCAGAGGGAGAAGCAGTCTCCCTGCTGAGCAAGAAGCCTGTTGTGGGACTCCATCCCAGGACCCTGGGATCATGATCTGAGCCAAAGGCAGACACTTAACCAACTGAGCCACACCGGCATTGCCATTCTGCTCTCTTATTCTAGAGAGCAAGTATAATTTGTAATGTTCATCTGATACTTTTCACAAGCAATATTTTTTTACCTCAAAAGTATAGGTAAAAAGTATGTGTACCACATAAAGCTGTTTTGTGCATTATCATCAAAAAATGATTAAAACATAGTGACAAATATCAGCGCATTTTGAACAGCAACATTTACATGGAAGAGCACGTCTCTGTTTTGCCCTTATCATAAATGAATAAATCTAATGCTGCAAATTCTCAAGGCGACTGTGGAGAAGACAAGGAAAGTTCAGTCATTAATCACATTGTGAAACTAGACATAGCAGAAAAAGAATTGAAACAAAACTCACTGGACCAAAAATAATCCATATTGGAAAGTGTAGATTTGCCTAGTCAGATGTGAGATTCAAGTGATATTTGTTTTTCTGAGCTGTCTCCTGGCCTAAAATAGAGAGTAGTACTGAACCAGACATTAGCCATTTCCTTTCTGGGCCCAGTAAATCGAGAATTAAAAGAATGTGCTTTATATATTTGAGGTGCTGCTCCAAAAATTCTTCTCTAATGCAGCAGTTAAAGTTAAGGTGAAGGAAGGGATCCTTCCTATTGGCACAGTTAAATATTATATTACAAGAATTAAAGAAAGGCAAAGATTTATACTGTGAGGGCACGTATAATATAAATGTAAAATGGTGGATCTAACCTGAAGCTACTCAGATAACTAAGCATATGATGAATACATTCTGGAAAGATTTTCATCATCAATGAGCTCTAGAAATTTTATCTTTAAAGTTTCTTTTGTTTGTTACAAAGGATTTCTAGATAGATGTTTTGGTTATGTTCAAAACAGAAATGTAGAAGAGCTTGATAAAGTTGGGGCTCATCACAAGGAGGTTTTCTTTGAAATTCCTGATTGTTAACATGCTCTACACTTCAACCTGTTTGCTTTGTTTTTCCATCAGTGATGTCCCTAAGGCTCATGAAGTCATGCCTAATCTTTCTATTTCCCTTTTCATTTCACTTAGCCCTACCCCAAATCCCAGGATTGCTTCCTGAGAATATTTCCTGGCATGGGTTCCTTTGTCCAGCTGCCAGCTCCCACCCTAACCACTGTCATCATCCCCACCCTGGAAGGCAGCCACCAACCCTCTGTGTTCTGTCTTTGCTAGTGTGTTCTACACGCAACTTTTGGAAATACTTTTTCTCAGTCATGCCATTTCCTGGCTCGCCTTCTGCTTCTCACCTCTTCTTTTTACCAACCATCAGTTCTCTGGCATAGATGGACCTCACCGTAACTTTCACAGATTTCCTTAGCAAATATTTGTTAAGGGTTTGACAACATGAAACTCGTCTTATGGAAAGCCCACTCTGGGTTAGCATAGAAATTGTCTTGTGGTAGGTGTGACAAGACAAGACAAACCCATGGGGTTGTCTGTTGGGAGTTTAGTGCAGGAACCCCAGCAGGAGATGCTGTTGTCTTGAAGCAGGGTCTTGGCGGTGGACATGGGGTGAAATAATTGGTTTTACAACATGTTTAGGGTGTGTGTATCCCCTATTCCCACTGACGATGACTTCGCAAGTGTTCAGTAATTATTTCCTAAAACTTTTATCTCCCAGTTCCACTTTTTAAAAAATGCTACTAGAGGAGCACCTGGGTGGCTCAGTGGGTTAGGGCCTCTGCCTTCGGCTCGGGTCATGATCCCAGAGTCCTGGGATCGAACCCCGCATCGAGCCCCACATCGGGCTCTCTGCTTAGCAGGGAGCCTGCTTCCTCCTCTCTCTGTCTCTCTGCCTGCCTCTTTGCCTACTTGTAGTCTCTGTCTGTTGGATGGATAAATAAAATCTTTTTAAAAAAATGCTACTAGAGGGGTGCCTGGGTGGTTCAGTCAGTTAAGCGTCTGCCTTCAGCTCAGGTCATGATTCTAGGCTTCCTGCTCAGTGGAGAATCTGCTTCTCCTTCCCCCTCACCCCCCTCACCCCAGCTCATGCTTGCTCTCTCCCTCTCTCTCTCTCATTCTGCTCTCTCTATCTCAAATAAATATAAATAAAATCTCTAAAAAATTGCTACTAGATATATGACCCACTGCTCAAGCTCTGTGATCTATAAAGAGGACTTTAACCCTCCGTGCCTCAGTTTCTTTATCTGTAAAGTGAGCTTCATGACCTGCCTCATAGAACTGTTTTAAAGGCTTTTGAGTGATACAATTTAAAGTGGTAAGCCCAGTGCTTGGCCTGTTGTAAGATCACAGTCAATGTTAGTCACTGCACTACTGCTATGACTAAATCTACATCTGACTCTTTCCAGACTAATACACAATTCTGAACACTGTTTATTTTCTTTCTTCATTTTTTTTAGAGAGAGAGAGAGCAGGGGCAGAGCAGAGGGAGAGAGAGAATCTTAGGCAGCCTCCGTGCCCAACATAGGGCTCAATCTCACAACCTTGAGATCATGACCTGAGCCAAATCAAGAGTCAGATACTTAACCGACTGAGCCACGCAGGCACCCCTGGACACTTTATTTTTTATGCTTTCGGCTATATTTACTCTATATGAATTCATACTTATAGAAAGAATTAAGTACAGTTGACCCTTGAACAACATAGGGGTCAGGGTGCTGACCCCCACACAGTTGAAAATACAGGTATAGCTTTGACTTAAAGCTTAACTACTAATAGCCTACTGTTGACTGGAAACCTTACTGATAACATGAAGTTGATTAACATGTATTTGTTATGTTGTATGTATTATGTATTGTATCCTTACAATAAAGTAAGCTAGAGTAAAGATGTTATGAAGAAAATCCTAAGGAAGGGAAAATACACTTATAGTACTGTACTGTGTTTATTGAAAAAAAATTCCATGTGTAAGTGGACCTGCCCAATTCGAGCCTGTGTTGTTCAAACATCAACTATAATTAGGGAGCTAGATGAGATCTCAGGAATTGTTTTGTCTAATCTTTTTATTTATAGATTCACTAATATGGCTGCTAGGGAGGTGAACTGTTCGGGCTCCAATGGTTCCTCAGTGCTATATCTAAACCTAGAACCCATATCCCTGACTGCCCAAGTCATGGGCCCTTTTCTGTATGTGCTTGCTGTGTTGATAAACTAAAATGGAAGCAGCTTGAGGGTGCGGACCCTCTTCCAGTGATTGGCCCAGCGCTGAAGCCTTGCATGAACATGTCTATTGCCACAGCTACTAGTAATCTGGAAGTTAATTCTGATGCTTTCTGTGACAAATTAGATCAAGTGAATTTGTGGCCTAACCAGTTCAATCCCTGCTTACCATATAATGAAAGAGATTAAGGTACCCTAAAGGAGTAATACTTTATCTAATGGCCATCTTACCAGGAGTTCAATCTTCCCATAACAATCTAAGGCTCTCAGTATTGAACTATTTTTGGGTGATTTGGGGGCTGCAACCACAGAGAATTCTTAGGGGAGCACTTCCAAAGGGACTCTTCCTCCTTCCTGGGGCTCTGAGGCAGAATCGGGTTCATTGTCTCCTCATTTCACACAGCCTCCTATGAAACTGGCTTCATCACATAACACAGATGTGTGTCCCACAGCACACATGGAGAGGCTGCCTTCTATCACTTTTAACTATTCAGCATCTCCTATAGTCTCACGGCGGTCCTTTGAGAAGGAACCTAGTGAAAGGATTCTTCCTTCTGGAACTTTTTTTTTTAAAATATTGTGTTTTGTGTTTTTTGCCTTTTTGTAATCACACAAAACTAAGCCTTCCTCTTAAGTGTCCCAGTTGGAATCTTAGAACATTTACTTTCCCACCGACCCCAGACCAGGGGAACTTTACTGAGTTTGGTACTTAGGACTCAGCAGCATTGGGTCGATGGTTCTGAGACTCTTGGTGAGGAAATAAATATTATCAGAGTGTCTGTTTAGAATACCTGTAGGGGCACCTGGGTGGCTCAGTGGATTAAAGCCTCTGCCTTCGGCTTGGGTCATGGTCTCAGGGTCCTGGGATTGAGCCCCAAATTGGGCTCTCTGCTCGGCGGGGAGCCTGCTTCCCTCTCTCTCTCTGCCTGCCTTTCTGCCTACTTGTAATCTCTCTCTGTCAAATAAATAAGTAAAATCTTTAAAAAAAATTTTTTTAAATACCTGTAGACCATAGTCCCCTACATGACTTAAAAAAAATCCATATATTTATTCTTATGTCTCTTTCTTATTCTCTTCTCAGTTTTTAACTTAGTTCCTCTTGCATTTCTTTCCTCACCTGTTTTTAACAATTTCCCCTGATAAAATTTTTTTGTTAAAAAATTCCCCTTACTCCCCAAATCATAACACCAACTAAAATAGGAAAATAAAATTACTGTCATCTTATTCTTATACTATCTCATTAGGAAATATCCATTTTCTTAGAATCATAGAATTTCAGAATAGAAAGCATCCTTAGAAATTGTGTCAGCTGAAATACAATTTGAAGGGGCACCTGGGTGGCTCAGTGGGTTAAGCCTCTGCCTTCGGCTCAGGTCATGATCTCAGGGTCCTGGGATTGTGCCCCACATCGGGCTCTCTGCTCAGCGGGGAGCCTGCTTCCCCCTCTCTCTCTCTCTGCCAGCCTCTCTGCCTACTTGTGATTTCTGTCAAATAAATAAATAAAATATTTTAAAAAATAATAATAAAATAAAACACAATTTGAAGTAACTAGAATATTTTATGATGGTTCAATTTAATTCAGTAGTTTTATTTCAATTGTCAGGAAAAGTTGTTAAAGCCTTGGAAACAGGCAGGAATGACTACTAAAGTGTCCATTAAGTGAATGTGGGGCTGTCTACAGATTTTCCAGGGATTATCTGACTCTATGGGGTACCCACCTTTGATTATCTTTGACAAGACTATTCAGAAATCTGTAGTGATAGAGTTTTACTCATGTAGAAAACTGATGACAATGCAAATATCTCTTGTCCACAGCAAAGCAAAAGACTCCCATTCATAGTGATGTAAATGAATTTTGTCTATTAGAGAATAAAAATATTTCTAAGTCATCTACTAATTTAAATCAATTTTATATCTTACTGGATTTCTCATTAATCAATGAATTAATCAAAATAGTTAACAGGTGTTCATTTAGTATTTGTATGAGAATTAGGATTTGGCCATTTCAAAACTTATACTTTCACATGACTTAGTTCTGGAGAAATCTAGTACCTGTTTTTCTATCTTTAGTAAATAGAATACAGTATCCTTCATTAGATTTTTTTAAGATTTTATTTATTTGAAGGAAAGAGAGAGAGAGATCACAAGTAGTCAGAGAGGCAGGCAGAGAGACAGGGGGAAACAGGCTCCCCACTGAGCAGGGAGCTCGATGCGGGGCTCGATCCCAGGACCCTGGGATTATGACATGAGCCGAAGGCAGAGGCTTTAACCCACTGAGCCACCCAGGCACCCCCCTTCATTAGATTTTTAAGCATTTTGCAGTGTTTCAGGGTTTTCACAGCAGACACTAGTTTGTAGATACATAGCTCTCTAAGAGAAGCAAGTCCAGCATGATGATGGAGCACATAAGATGGAACTGGAGTGCTCAGGCTAAAATCTGGACTCCGTCCCTGATGATCTGTGTGCTCGCCAGCCAGTTGCTTAACCCATTTGTGTTTCATTTTCATCTTTAATACAAATTTGATGTGAAAACTGAATGAATAAATATAGGTAAAACCCTTGGGACAAGCACACATTCTCTTGTTGTGGTTTGTATTAAGTCATTCTCAAAAACAGTGGAGTCTTGGATGTGAGGGCAATCTGGTTGTGACATCTGTCACTGCGTTGACCACTGCATTGATCACCAGGGTTGACTTGGCCGATCTGACTAGCTGGGTAGGTGTCGCCTTCCTCCCCCAGTGCTCCAACTCCATGTGCATCCCTCCCAAAGCTGTGTGCTTGGTGGAAATGGATGACCTTCCCTGACAGAGGAGGACATTCTTGGGTCAAGGGTATTTGAGTAGCTGCATTCTCCTGCTAGAACCTCCAAACGAGCTCTCAAGGTCCATTTGTAGAACGTAGGGTGGTCAAGCTTTCAAGGCTCCAGGCACATCCAAGTGAGATGCTGCATATGGTAACCTGCCTTTCTTAAAAAGAGACTCTAAATGTCATAAAACAAACTGGGGGGGGGCATGTTGGGAGAAGGTGGTGGGGTTACATTATATGTTTAAATAAAAAAATAAAATAAAAAAATAAAACACACACACACACAAGAAAAGAAAAGAAAACAGTGAAGTCTTTTTAATTTAATGCTAAATCCTGCCATTTAAATTATGAGAGCCATTTAAGAAAATCATTTAAGTTATGAGAGCCATTCTTGCCTACCCAGGGCTGAGTGAACAAGGGTGCCTGAATCTGGGGTTCAGTGAGCGGGCGGCCCTTGGGTTCTCACTTCAAACCACATTCCAACTTGGCCTTAGTGAAGGCTTTGCAATATGTCAACTCGGCTAGTCTGAACTACATCTCCAAGAATTATTCTTGAGCATTTCTTGATAGGGTAGTCACAAGGGAGATTCCTGTGAGACTTGTCACAGGCAGAAAGGAGGCAGCAGCCATTTTGCGGTTGACACACATTGTTGCTGCGCTGCTGCCTTACATGATTGCCATCAGGCAGCAGCTGAGCCTGCAGATGCTCTACCTTCCCCCGACTCCTCCCTTAGCTTTTTTTTTTTGTTTTTTGTTTTTATTTTTTTAAAGATTTTTATTTAGTTATTTGTCAGAGAGAGTGAACACAGGCAGACAGAGTAGCAGGCAGAGGCAGAGAAAGAAGCAGGCTCCCTGCCGAGCAAGGAGCCCGATGCGGGACTCGATCCCAGGACGCTGGGATCATGACCTGAGCCGAAGGCAGCCGCTTAACCAACTGAGCCACCCAGGCGTCCCCTCCCTTAGTTTTTTTTGAGGGATACCCTCCTCACTAAGGACAGAGGCAACAAGAATGACATGTTTCATTTGATCCTCATAAAGTTCCAGCCTACTTGTGACTCTCTGTCCTGTGAGCTTCAGGCTCTTGCGCAAGATGCAAACACACAGCCTTATAGATACTGCATAGCCAGCCCCTGGAATTGTGTGCACCAGTTCCTGGAACAAATGCCTTTATTGATAGGTGGGTAGGTAGGCAGAAAGATAGACAGACAGGAAGATAAATATAGATACAGACAAAGATACAGATAGAGCCTACTGATTCTATTTCTCTTGTTGAATTGTGACTCATGCAGAATTTGGTACAAGGAGTGGGAAGCCAAGAAAAGTTCACTCAATTATCTTTCTACTCACCCCAAAATACTTATATTTTGACTCCTCTTATACATATAATCAACCTTTACCACCTAAAAATTTATCATGAACATCTTGTTCCATGAGTACCACAACCATTTTTTTTTAAGTTTTTAAAAATTTATTTATTTGACAGACGGAGATCACAAGCAGGCAAAGAGGCAGGCAGAGAGAGATGGGGAGAAGCAGGCTCCACACTGAGCAGAGAGCCCGATTCGGGGCTTGATCCCAGGACCCTGGGATCATGAGCCGAAGGCAGAGGCTTTAACCCACTGAGCCACCCAGGCACCCCATTCACAACCATTTTTAATGGTTAGATAATCCCTTATAAATATGTACTATAATTTATTGAATAAAGTACCCAATATGAACATTCAGATAGTTTCCAATAATAATACCATAATAAACACTTCTATATATATATTGCTGTATACTTGTTTGATTGTACTCTTAGGATAAATTCCCAGAAAAGATATTATTTAGTCTAATGATATAGACAATTTAATTTTTGCTACATTTTTTTCCAGAATAGTTGTTCCAGTAAACTGTCTTTCCAACTGCGTGTGAAAGGACCTAATTTTTCAGAACTTCCTTGGTATTTACCTCAGGACATACCCCTGCGCCCCCCCCACCCCCCCAGATATCAGGGCTTTGTTTGGTGGACTGCACTGGGTGTTTTGTAGCTGTTAGAGATCTTTCATCAAAAAAGCTCTCTATAAGCCAGTTGGCTGCTTTCCCATTCAGGGGACATCTTCAGAACCAGTCTTTGAGCTCTTTGGGTCAGTGACTGAAACCAGGGCCACTCAGTTCCAGTTCTCCTGTCCTCTTTCTTGAGGACCTCAAGGCCATCAGCCACTAGGACCCTTGAAGACTATGCTGATAGTAAGGAAGTAGCTGCATGTTAGCTGAGGAAGCTTTCTGAAAGCAGCTTGCTTGTGGGTAGCGCTGATGTGCTTTCATTCAGTGTTTGCAAAGTACTGAAGTAATTGGAGATCTTTAGCAGAAAATTCTTGCTGACTGAGAGAGGAAGAACTGCTGAAATCCTTTAAACTCCCATAGCACTTACTCAGAACCATGTGAATGCATTTCAAGTCTCTTTTAGAGACCGCTAAGAGGAGTTTGAAAGTTATCACCAGAGCCTATCCAGATGGCAATGCTCACATAACTGTTTATTTTCCATCCTGTTTGAAAGAACGTTCTCACACTGCAGGTTGAGAGGTGGTGAGGGGTCTCGCTATGACATAATCTATTTTAACCACAGAGCATAAATAGCCATTAAAATCTTATTCCACCCATGCCATTTTTCTTTTCAAACATAAATGAGAACAACCCCCCTCTTAAAACAAAAACAAAAACAAAACAACTCTGTGAAAGGCTCCTCAGGTCTAAGTGAAGCAGTGAAATGGCTTCGCACTATAATCTATGGTATTTTCTCCTCAATCTCTCTTCCCTAGTTCTTGGTCCAGGTGAAGAAACTCCAAATCCTTTCTAGCGATACTCACATACAAAAGAACTTCAGGTGCAGTGTTCAGTATGTAAAGGCTGAAGGAGATACCTTTGATCTGTGGGTACAGGCCACTGATTAGTCACCAGTGTCTGTGTGAATACTAGATGACTAGATTTGAGAAGTTTTGTACCCAGCTTGGAGATCAGGAGAAATACTGACACCAGTGGACTAGGAGATTGAACACAATTAAAATAACGGACATATGACAAAGACATAATAGCATTCAAATGACTTTATTTCAGAAATGTGAAACAGAAGGAGTGTTTGCAAGTGAGATTTATTTAAAAGACTTGGGGAGAGTCCCACTTCTGAGCGGCTTCTTGGATGAGAGATTGCTGTCTAATTATTGAGATAAATGTTAAGGCATATAACTGTGTAGACGGGCTTGTGTGCTGGTAGTCATTGTGATGCGTGTGCCTCTTCTTATCAACAAGGAAAACTTCTCTATCAGTTGGGGTCACCTGAAACCTTTCCTTGGTTTCCCTAAAAAATTCTGGTCTTTTATCCAAACAATCCAGAAATAAAGTGCTTTTCCCCCTAAGAGCTTTCCTACTGAGCAGAGCCTCTATGATTCAGTCTGTCAACAATACCAATTATTTTAAGAGAGAAACATTTTGTCTATAGAAATAAAGGGGGTCCTTCAGGGGCCCCTGGATGGTACAGTCAGTTAAAGCATCCGACTCTTGGTTTCAGCTCAGGTCTGATCTCAGAGTGGTGAGATCAAGTCCCATGTCAGGCTCTGAGCTCAGCATGGAGTCTGCGTGAGATTCTCTCTCCCTCTGTCTCTGCCTCTTCACCTGTTCTCTCTCTCTCAAATGAACAAATAAATCTTTTTTAAAAAGAAGAAGATGAAAGAAAGGGGTCCTTCATCCTCAGACATCCTGTGCCAGGCAGCTGGTGGGCAGTCCTAGAGACAAAGTAGCTTCTTTGTCCTGGTGGACCGGTAGCTAACAGGTAATGATTAGAATATTTCAGGATCTGGATCCAGTAACATTTTTTTTTGTTTTTTGTTTTTTTTTTAATTTTTTAATTTTTTATAAACATATAATGTATTATTAGCCCCAGGGGTACAGGTCTGTGAATCACCAGGTTTATACATTTCACAGCACTCACCATAGCACACACCCTCCACAATGTCTATAACACCACCACTCTCTCCCTACCCCCCCTACCCCCAGGCACCCTGTTTGTTTTGTAACGTTAAGAGTCTCTTATGGTTTGTCTCCCTCCCGATCCCATCTTGTTTCATTCTTTTCCTACCCCCCAAACCCCCCACATTGCACCTCCACTTCCTCATATCAGGGAGCAATAACATTTTAAATAGGAGACTTGGGCAGGAAGGAAACAGGTTGAGAGAAAAGGGTCTTGAGATTCTTTTGGGGAGGAAGTTTAGCTAACTTGATCAATTGGAAAGCAACTTAGAATGCCCACTTGGTGGGAGGTCTCTAACTCTGTAGAGAATTTTAAGGTCACTTGAGTTCAATTCCCGATTTTATGCTTAAGGAAAGTGAGGATTTTGATCTTCTCTTCATCTGTAAGTTTTGCCTATTTACTCAGCAAGTGTCTAGTAAATACAGGTGCAGTGAGTGAGAACATGGATTGAGAAATTACATGGGTAATAGAACAAAAGAAAGACAGGACAAATTGGCTGTCAGCCTTCACTAGCAGAAGTATTCAAGTTAATGAAATATTTTTTGGTAACAGGGCGTTATGTTTGTCTAAGAATACCCCAAACTGAACATGACTTTTACAGTCCGGTTTGATTGTAGAGGCAGAGTAGGATTGTGGAATTCTTCAGGACCTTTGCAAACATCAGTTATCACTCTCCTAGTGGAGCTCTGAAATGTCATTTGCAGATAGTTCTGCTAGGTAAACTGAAAAGTGGGAGTTAATTATCAACAAACTAGGTCACTGCTCTCTGAGAGTTTACCAACTTAGGTGACCACAGTAGACCCATTCCCCATTCGTTCAGGATGTGTATGCTCTGGGCTTCAGACCTGACACCAATGGTGTGGACTCATTGTCTAAGAAGGGAAGATGTATTCTCTTAAGGCACCTTCAATTTCTGACCTGGTACCATAGGTAAGATGGCACAAAATGGATGAGTAAGCATGGCCTGTAACTTTGGAATAGAGTGGCCTATTTGCAGAGCGAAGTAGCCCATACAGAGGTAGCAGAGCTATATTCCTGATCTCTGGACCACTGTGCTCTACCCTTGTGATCTCTAAACTTTTTTTGATCACATACCCTATCATGCTTTTTTTTAGCATGCACATCTGATGTATGTGTGTTTGTGTTTATTAATTATATGTGTATTTTCTAATAAAACACAATATGCTTATAAAACAATTAAAAAAAATTTTTTTCTTCTTTAAAATTTTTTCTTTTCTTTCTTTAAGATTTTATTTATTCATTAGGGAGAGAGAGATAGAAATAGAGAGAGACAGAACATGAACATGGGGGAGAGGCAGAGGGAGAAGCTGACTCCTGGCTGAGCTCAGAGCCCGATGTGGGACTCTATCGCATGACCTGGAGATCATAACCTGAGCCGAGGGCAGATGCTTAAACATCTGAGCCACCCAGGCACCCCTAAAATGAAAATTTTAAAAGATAAGATAAAAATAAATATAAATATAAATAGATATTTAATGGCTTCTTTTAAGATTTTTATCTATTAGAGAGAAAGAGAGGGCACGCACATGCATTAGTGTGTGGAGGGGTAGAAGGAGAGAAAGACTCCCCACTGAGCACAGAGCCCAATGTGGGGATTGGACCTGAGACCTAGGACCCTGAGACCATGACATGAGCCAAAGTCAGATGCTTAAAGGACTGAATCAACCAGATGCCCCTGATGGTTTCTTCCTGTACAGAGCAGGGTGGGAAAACCCATACTGTAAATAATTTCAAGTTACCTCTGAAGTATGTTAATTATTCCTCACTTTCAATCCCAATCCCACATATCTACCTATTCTGTTCCCTAAATATTAAATCATAGATTTAACCTTCAATAAAACACATTCAGAAATATGAAAAAGAAAGAGAAGAATAAAGTAGTTAATATACAGAAACACCTACAACAGCAAGCAAGAAACCATGTGAAACCACCACCATTTTCATTCCTAGAACTCATTACAGGGCTGTGGCTCGTTGGTATCAATAACTTCCTTCTTCCATTACACATTCCATGTTTCTGTTTCCATCAGCCAGGATCTCTGCTGGGTTCATTACCTGAAAGTCTTCAGGGGCTCTTTCCTTTATTGCATGATGTAGTTTTCAGTTTACTTTTACTATTAGAAATTGTTGGGGTCCATTACCAAAGGATCGAGACTGATACAAATTGAAAGTAAGGTAAAGCTTTATTTTTATGCCAGGCATCAGAAACCAGACTGACCGGTCAGGGTCACCTCCGAAGAGGGCGACCCCGTACTGATCTCACAGGCTGGTTTTATAGGGCATAACCGCATACCCAAGGTACGTGGCTTCTATTGTTAAGGCGTTTACTCCCGGAATCGATACCCAGAACCGATACCAGGAACTGCTGGGATGTTTGGAACTGGTGGGGCATTTAGAACTGCTGGGGCGTTTATTCCCAGAATGAAGTCCATAGATGTAAACTACAATATGGCTACCCAGACAATATGGAGTCGCTCTGGCTAAGCAGGCCCTAATAATTAAACAGGTTTTAACATTAAATCTGCCCTAGGAGAAATGATGTCATTAAGAGCAATCAGAGAGCATTCCCTGGGTTTCAGAAATTGTCCTCCCTGTTTACATTTGCAGGCACCAGTCCAATTTCTCATGATAACCCAGATCAGCTACCCAGCAGAGCAACTCCCGTCTTTGCCTATTGAATTAGTGATATGAGGAACTCACTGTGAACTGATAGCAGTCTCAAATTCCAGTGCCATGGGACCATTGCTGTGAGGACTTCTCTCTTAGAAACCAAGACCTCCAAACAGCAGAACTTCAAGTTGTAGGGATGAATGCAAAAACACTGCAATTGTTTTGTTACCTGATTGAAAGTTTATACTAAATATTGTGATAAAAATTTAATATCCATGTTGTTTGCTGTAGTATATAAAAACTCAACTGATTTGAGTATAGTCATTGATCCTGTGACTTCGACAAGTTCATTAGTTCTAGTAGTTTTATAGATTGTTAGGAATTTCTATTGAAACAATTACAAATCTGCAAAGAGAGAGTGTTTACCTCTTCTTTCCTGATCATTTTTCTTTTGTATTTCTTCTTTCTTTTTTTGTCAGTATGCAGTGACCAAAATCTCTAGTCCAATGTCGGGGGGACATGGTGAGAGTGAGCAGCCTCCGGGGGAGTGCACTGCTTACCTGACTCTGGTGTCTCAGCTCAGAGAAGGGGGCCAGGACCCAGTGGGTGCTGACTGGCTGGTGCAGGTGTCTGGGGGGCGGGGCGTATAATGAATGTGGATCTGCAAGTGTTAAAGAAATTACAAGCTGTGGGTGCCTGGGTGGCTCAGTCATTAAACGTCTGCCTTCAGCTCAGGTCATGATCCTGGGATCCTGAGATCACCTGTCCTGAGATCACCTGAGATTTCACCTGTCCTGTCCTCCATAGTCAGGCATACACCGTCACCGCTATACTCCAAGTGGCCACACACCTGGAAGCTTCCGTTTATGAAGCCTGACATTTTCCAAGAAGTGGAGAATTTCTCACAAGTAGGGAGAGGCACAGTTGGTATTCAGCCTCCAGACTGGCTGATTCTAAAGCTGTTACCTTTCCCATTTTCCACTCTGTCTCTCTTCTTTTCTTTTTAATACTAAAAGTAGTAACTCCACTTACATCATTTCATTTTCAAAGTGCTTTCACATATCTTGCAGTACGTGACAATCACAACTCCTCTGAAAAGTAGGACAGGTCATATTATTTCCTTAATGCTATGAGAGAAGTAATGTGGCTTAGGACATTTCTCAATAGAAAAAGGAAAACATTTCTAAAAGGAAATGTCCACCAGTTGTTGATTCTCTCTCCATTTCAATGCACTCTTCATTAAAGCTCATTTAAACAATTTTAAAAATTAATCTTGCATTTTTAACACCTGCGGTCTCATTGACACCCACTGCCTGGGTACTATTGACCATCCTATACTCTAATAGTTTTATTTTCCGGAGAGTGGGGATATGCCTGGGATATAAGTGTCTTTGCTGAGCTCTTCTAAATCCGAAACATATCAGATTCAGGCAAGATCATTATCAGCAGTCAAGTCAGAATGAAATTTGTGTTGAATTTATTTGTAGGAAACCTTATATCTTATAAGTGTGTTCCCCCAGTATTAGTCGGTATATTTACATTTTTATTATAGTACTCTCTATTCTCTACTTGCACTATTTTAAGGGCTTATCTTTTAGATGATCTGGTTCTTCACCCTGTGTATGGTTCTTCACAAAAATACAAAATGAAATGTATACATTTATTTCATACTACAGTATTGACCTTGTATTTCCCTGGAGTTAGGAGAGTACAGCTGGTTATCATGGATGAATCATACTAAAAATTTTCTTTTCCTATACATTAGTGGTGTGATGTTTGTCCTTTCAGCCTTCTCATTTCTTTGTGAAAGAGAGTAGCTAGTTTGCAGGGTCAAAAATATCTCTAGGGGCACCTGGGTGGCTCAGTGGGTTAAGCCTCTGCCTTCGGCTCAGGTCATGATCTCAGGGTCCTGGGATCGAGCCCCGCATCAGGCTCTCTGCTCGGCGGGGAGCCTGCTTCCCCCTCTCTCTCTGCCTGCCTCTCTGCCTACTTGTGATCTCTCTCTCTGTCAAATAAATAAATAAAATCTTGAAAAAAAATCTCTAGTCTCAGCAGTGAATGGCACTCACTCTACCATGCCTTAGCCATAGATCAGCCAATCTTTATCAGAAATTTTCAGCAAAGAACTTCTCTTAAAATCAGCAACTTAATCCTCATCCCCCAAGCCACTGGGATATATAAAACAGTGAGAAGTTTGTTTGTTTTTTTTTAAAGACTTTTTATTTATTTATTTGTCAGAGAGAGCAGGAGCGAGCACAGGCAGACAGAGTGGCAGGCAGAGGGAGAAGCAGGCTCCCTGCCGAGCAAGGAGCCCGATATGGGACTCGATCCCAGGATGCTGGGATCATGACCTGAGCCGAAGGCAGCCGCTTAACCAACTGAGCCACCCAGGTGTCCCCAGTGAGAAGTTTTTATTGAATGTTGAATGTCTGCACTATCTGCTTCTTTTTCTTTACAAACCTTACCTCACTGTGACAGTTCCTTTTAACATGTCAACTTGGCTGGGCCATGCAGTCTTCTGGATGTTTTTGTGAAGGTGTTTTGTGGAATGCCACTAACATTTGAATCTGTACACTTTGAGTATAGGAGATTATCCTCCATAATGTGGGTCGGCTTCATCCAGTCAGGTGGAGGCCTTAGTGAGACAGAGATTGCCCTCTCCTGTAACAGAAGGAACTCTACCAGGAGACTGCCTGTGGGTTCAAACTACAACTCTTTCCTGAGTGTCCAGCCTGCTGGCCTACCCTATCATATTTTGGACTCCTCAAGCCTCCACAATCATGTGAGCCAATGTTTTTTATATATCCCTGTTTCTTTAGAGGATCCTAATACACTCACTTAATCCTCACAATTGGTAGGTTTATTATCACATTCTCCTATAGTGAAACTAAGGCTCAAAGAGACTACATAATTTTCCCAAGATCATATAGCTAATATATGACAGGGCCAGGATTTGAACCTATGCTGTTTCCAAAGTCAATACTCTTTAACTATTATGCTATAATTTTGTTCTACAATGCTATGCTAAGCTATGCTATCCTATATGTTACAATACAAAATCAAATCATCCTCACCAGAACCTGGAAATGCATCCAAAGATCCAGTGGCACCTTACCTTCTAGAATAGTTTTTGAGCTACATGATATAACCCACATGCTTTTTGGTGGGAAGTGATTAAATAGTAATATCAGAGCTCCTATTGCCTGGAAAATGTTTAATAGTGTTGCTCAGGAAATGCCACAACACTTGACTAATGGGAGATCCATTTTCAGTTTGGACTCCAAGCAGAGAGAAACTATCTCCCCATTTCATCTTTTTTGTTTTTAAGATTTTATTTATTTATTTGACAGACAGAGATCACAAGTAGGCAGAGAGGCAGGCAGAGAGAGAGAGGGGGAAGCAGGCTCCCTGCTGAGCAGAAAGCCCGACGTGGTGCTCGAACCCAGGACCCCAGGATCATGACCCGAGCTGAAGGCAGAGGCTTTAACCCACTGAGCCACCCAGGCGCCCCTCTCCCCATTTCATCTTATAGTTCCCTTTTTAAGTGTGCTTCCATAAGTGTTATTCACAAGTTATAGTGATGGTAGAGCTATAATTTTGTATGTTCCTTTCATCAAAAACAGTATTTTAGTAGAAGGAAGAAAAGTACTCCTCTTTTTCTAAATGTTGGAAGGAAATTACAAGGCAAAGAAGAAAAAGTTGGTGTTGAAACTTGAATACTCCATGTAACCTGGCATCTAGGGATTAAAGAGAAAAAGAAATTGACCTGATCTACTGGGTCGTTTTCTTTGATTCAGTTCTTATCACTTGAACCTGATTTCCACTGGCAGTGGGTAAAGAAAGGGCAAGAAACCCCAGGAACAATACCTGCTCTCCCAACCATGGAGAACATCGTCTTCTCTCAGCTTTGATCTCAGATGTCTATGTCAGCTCCACTGCCAATCCAGGAACCTGCTGATTTCCATAAAGCACCCTAACAGGAACCAGGAAGATGGACTAAAATCAAAAGCTTCTGTCAAATAGAAAAGGCAAATCAACAGAAAAGTGTGAGGCTGGAAAGGCATAAAAAGCATAGAGGATTATCACAGAAGGGTGTAATCCTTTTGTTCTTCAGAGGCAAAAAATGAATGGATCAAGGAGCCTGCTCTATCAGGCCAGTGGGAGCCAGGATTTCAGGACTGTGCATATTCTACAGTGTCATGTGGCCATCTGTTCTCAGCCTCTGAAAATTGAGACTTCCTTGAGAAAACATTAATTTTTACAACATCCTAAGAAGTGTTTCTTGCAAAATAGGTTAAAATTGGTTTGGGATAAAGAAGGCACACTTACAGGAGTGATGAATGCCTCCCCAGGGAGCTCTCAGGGAAGCCAGCTCTGAGCCATGGGAACTGGTATTAGGTCAGGTCAGAATCTGATATCTTCACTAATGATCTGGAAGAGGGAGTGAATGGCTCATTAATGAAATCCACAGATGAAGTGGAATGACTGACCGGATGCAAGAAAGTGAAGAAATTAGTGATGTTAGTAACATGAAACGTATCTTACAGAAATGCTCACTCATCCTTTATTTTTTTATTTTTATTTTCATTTTTTTAAAGATTTTATTTGACAGACAGGGAGATCACAAGTAGGCAGAGAGCAGGCAGAGAGGTGGGGGGGGGGGCAGGAGAAGCAGGCTCCCTGCTGAGCAGAGAGCCCGATGCGGGGCTCAATCCCAGGACCCTGGGATCATGACCTGAGCCGAAGGCAGAGGCTTTAACCCACTGAGCCACCCAGGGGCCCCCTCACTCACCCTTTAAACAGAAAATCACCATCACAACCAGTCCCAAAAGCACCGCTGGCAGCAGAAGCCTGGAGGTGATGCCAGGAAGGAGGCTAGACAGGAGATGGGAGGCTGAACCAGCACAATCAGAGTATCCTTCTGGAAAGACCTCATGATTGCTGGCCAGTGTTCACGTGCTTCCCATGGCTCCTTCGACTAAGCTGGGGCCTCTGAAGTCCAGTCTGCTTCTACCTGGTGGCCAGTCTGTCTTCCGACTTCTAGCTGTGGCTGGAAAAGATGACTCTAGATGGCCTTCCCATTGTCACTCTGTGCAAGGAGAAGTTGACAGTGATCAACACATAGCTGCTTTGGGGCCAGTATCTAGGCCAAGGCTAGAGATGTGGGTCCAGCATCAGTGTGGAAGGTTGTTCCAGTTTGGATCAGAAGTGTTGTCTTCAACTCTGGCTCATACCTCCATTCTAAGGTGGGTGTGTGTTCTATTTACAGTCCTGCTGCCCATGGTATCTGCTGCCTCTGTCACCTCACGGCTTAGCCACTGGACCTGCCAAGGTTTTCAAGGCTGTAGCAATTGGAGTTCATTTTCCTGGCATCTGTGTGCAACCCTTCATTGTCCTGTCACCATCTGAGGCACTGCGTGGGATTGAAGAATAAAGTGTCCACCTGTGGAAACTGACGATTGTGAAAGGCCTGGTTTCAATTCTCTGTTTCCTCCATCTCAGAAGAATCCAACTCTCTCCTCAGGGTCTGGCTGCATTCCTCCCAGCCCCTCTCACCTTTGCCATCTTGAGTGTGAGCTTAACACAGGCTTCTAGCCTTGCCCTGAGGTAAAGGGAGCTCAGGCACCCTGGACTAATAAGACTTTTTCCATCTTTACTGATAGTCCCGTCCCTTGTAGGACAATAAGACACAGCAAAATTCTCTATCATATCACAACATCATATAAGTTAACCTCAATTAGGATTTTAAAACCTGAAAATACAGGTGGTTTCCTCATGAGATCCAAAAGTTCATTAAAAGAGACTTTCCAACACTATTTTTTAGGACATCCAGAGACTTTAAGTTTATAGTTATTTATTATTTGAATAGTTACAGATTACTGGGTGATTCTGGAAGTAAACTATTATATGATTGTTAGATTACCAAAGAAGCAGCAGCAGAGGTGGACAGAATTGTTACAATTCCATGCATTTCAAATCAGAAAGTGTTCCCTGGGCTGTGGTACTGGATGGGGGAATCCTAAATATAAACTTCTCCAGAGTTCAGGTTAATGGCTTACTGTTCTGTTACAAAACTGCCGTGGGGAACCAAAATCCCACTGGTAGCCCCTCACATCACGCTAGTCTAGATCACCTTACCCTGAATCTGTCTTTAGCACACATAGTTGAAGATACGTATCCCTTTTTGTCTTGTAACATAAAGAGACCCAGCTTCAAGGCGCAGCCCTCTGAGAGCACAGTGTTGTGGACATTGCCCCGCATGAAGTTAGACAGTCTGGCCCGGTTCTGATGGACTTAACTGGGGACAAGCCTTCTCCTAGTTCAAAGCCACTACTGGAGCCTGAACCATTGTTTGTCCAATCATGACTGGATAGCCTCACCCAGGTTTCAAGAGAAAAGAGCTGACATTTTCTCACCCCTGCAGTCTTTACTTCTGCTGTTCCTGACTTGAAGTCTCCACTCTGGCCAGACTGGAGCCCAGCTCTTCTGATTCCCGCTCCAGGGGTCTCTCCCTTCTAGCCATGATAGCCGCTGCCGCTGAGACGACATTTAACGTCACCTTCAATTAACCTGACAGGATGCAGTCTCCCAAACCCATCCTGGGACTGAGAGAAAAGAAGAGGCTTAGGGTGGGAAACGGAAAAGGCTTTTATGTTCCTGGCTCTTTTGCAGGCAAATCTCTCAGAAAATTGCTGTTTTATTGTTTCCATGCACTGAGCTCACATTACAGCAGCTGAAGCCTAGAAGGCTCTGTCAGCCCATCCATCAGCCTTTACAGGGTCAAGACCTCTGAGAAACATGGAAACCACTCAACAAGTTGGAAATGTTAATGACATGGTCCAAATAAACACCTTCTAACTTCTTTCAAATAAAATGAACTCTATTGCAACAGAAACAAACAGAAAGCTTGTGTGTGTACGTAGGAAAGTGTCATAGCCAAATGCATGGGGAATTTCCCAAAGGAAATTAAGATGTAGTTCCTGTCAACCTTTCTCAGAAAGGTTTTTTCCCCTCTGGAGGTTGGACTCTAAGCAATCCAGTATCATTATAGTCTTTACTGAAGCAATGGCATATTGAATATTTCCCCCATACAAATGGGTTTTATTACTTAATTACTTACTTTTTTATTCATACAATTGAGTAACATTTGTTATCCAAAAAATATTGGCAATGTACCTGAAGGATAAGGAAGGAATCCTGCCAGCTTCTTCAATCCTGTTTTAAAAACATATTAAGTAGGGGCACCTGGGTGGCTCAGGTAGAGTTAAGCCTCTGCCTTCGGCTCAGGTAATGATCTCAGAGTCCTAGGATCGAGCCCCACATCAGGCTCTCTGCTTAGCAGGCTCTCTGCTTAGCTCTCTCTCTCTCTGTGTCAAATAAATAAATAAAATCTTTAAAATAAAGAATAGATTAAGTATATTTTATAAAACCCCTAATGGATTATGAACTGTTATTTTACTGAATTATATTAATCACTGTAAGAGATGGGGTTGACAGATAAAGCAAATAAAAATACAGGACACCCAGTTAATTTTGACTTTCAGATAAAAAAGAAATACTTTCTAGTATAATAAATACTGCATGGGGCATATCTATAGTAAAACATTCTATCTGAAATATGAATTTAAATGGCCACACTGTATTTTATCTGGCAATCCTACCAAGAGACCAGTTTCACCTGAAATGCTTCTAGTGTATGTTTTACATCAGTTTGCCTCAAATATCTTGGCTTGCCCTTTAGAAACTAACCACTCCTTGACAACTGATCTAACAACTTGGATGTCAGCAAGGAAAATATTTAAGAAGGAGCTGAAAAAGAGAGAAAGTTGACTATTTTGTCACTGCTTTTTCCAGGTTGTCACAGACTATTTGCTGCTCTCTATTCTTTATTCTATTTTTGAAATAATGCACCTCATAGGTTTTTTTTTTTTTCCTAGAAGGACTTTTTGACCATGGTAAATTTCTTAATCATCCTAAAATAGAAACATAGACACATATGGGCCAAAACAATATAAGAAACAAAAATTTCATGCTTTTTCAAGTTGACTACACTGTTGTAATTGTGTCTGAAAATTTGTTGCTTTTTTTTTTTTAAAGATTTATTTATTTAACAGATAGAAATCACAAGTAGGCAGAGAGGCAGGCAGAGAGAGAGAGCACAGAGGAAGCAGGCTCCCTGGCTGAGCAGAAAGCCCGATGTGGGGCTCAATCCCAGGACCCTGAGATCATGACCTGAGCCGAAGGCAGAGGCTTTAACCCACTGAGCCACCCAGGCGCCCCTGTTGCTTTTTTTTAAACTAAGATTTCTAAATTAGGCAAATGACTGCATTTCATTTCATGTTAAGGAGGGTATCTTGAATCTTATCTTTTTTTAAAGATTTTATTTATTTATTTGAGCGAGAAATATAGATAGTAAGGGAGAGCATATGTGGAGAGAAGAAGGAAAAGCAGGCTCCCTGCTAAGCTGGGAGCCTCATGTGGAGACTTGATCCCAGGACCCTGGGATCATGACCTGAGCTGAAAACAAATGCTTAATGACTAAACCACCCAGGTTCCCTGACTTTTATCTTTAAATGTTTTTATAACTCTTATTTTATTTTAATTTTAGTATAGTTAACATACAGTATTATATTATTTTCAGGTATATAATATAGTGGTTCAAGAATTCCAGAATGCTTTTATTTTTATTTTTTTTTGAGGTGGAGAGAGAGACAGAGGGAGAGAATCCCAGTGGGGAGCCTGACACAGTGCTCAGTCCTAGGACTCTGAGATCATGACCTGAGCTGAAATCAAGAATCAGGCGCTTAACCAACTAAGACACCCAAGCACCCTGAGAATGCTTTTATAATTCTTATTAAGAAGCTTTTCAAATATTATCTTTATCCTAAGAAATTAGTATTTCTAGTTTTATACTGAGGAGAAAATAACATTTTTTTGACTTATAAAGTTATTATTTTTAAGACCATCTTCCAACATCTTTTTTTTTTAAGATTTTATTTATTTGTTTGACAGACAGAGATCACAAGTAGGCAGAGAGGCAGGCAGAGAGAGGAGGGAGCAGGCTCAATGCTGAGCAGAGAGCCCGATGTGGGGCTCGATCCCAGGACCCTGAGATCATGACCTGAGCCAAAGGCAGAGGCTTTAACTCACTGAGCCACCCAGGTGCCCCTTCCAACATCTTTTTGAGACTATTATGTTTGCTGAGTTAAATTTGTGGTAGATGGGGCTGTATCATTCTTGATTAAAGTTGATAAAGAGTAACTAGTTATAAGAGATCCTAAAACTTAAAAATAGTGTTCAATGACTTTTTTAAAAAAAGATTTTATTTATTGGGATGCCTGGGTGGCTCAGTTGGTTAAGCGACTGCCTTCGGCTCAGGTCATGATCCCAGCGTCCTGGGATCGAGTCCCACGTCGGGCTCCTTGCTCGGCAGGGAGCCTGCTTCTCCCTCTGCCTCTGCCTGCCTCTCTGTCTGCCTGTGCTCACTCTCTCTCTCTTTCTAACAAATAAATAAATAAAATCTTAAAAAATTTGACAGAGAGATTACAAGTAGGCAGATAGGCAGGCAGAGAGAGAGGAGGAAGCAGGCTCCCCGCTGAGCAGAGAGCCTGATGTGGGGCTCGATCCCAGAACCCTGGGATCATGACCTGAGCCAAAGGCAGAGGCTTTAACCCTCTGAGCCACCCAGGCACCCCGTATTTGTCATTTTTAAAAGTCTCCCCATTATCACACAAATATTACTTATGGTAAAAAACTCCTTCAAAAATTCAGTTTGACCATAAGAGACTCTTAATCTCACAAAACAAACTGAGGGTTGCCGGGGGTAGGGGCATAGGGAGAGGATGGTGGGGTTATGGATATTGGGGAGGGTATGTGCTATGGTGGGTGCTGTGAAGTGTGTAAACCTGGCGATTCACAGACCTGTACCCCTGGGGCTAATAATACATTTTATGTTAATAAAAAAATTAAAAAACTAAAAAAAATTTCAGTTTGAGTTAATTCTAAATAATATATTTCATTTATTCATAAATTAGATTGAGCTTTCTGTAAAAATGACATTTTTAGGGGCACCTAAGTGGCTCAGTTGGTTAAATGTCTGCCTTTGGCTTGGAACATGATCCCAGGATCCTGGGAGCCAGGCCCACATTGGACTCCTTGCTCAGCAGGAAGCCTGCTTCTCCTTCTCCCTTTGCCTGCCACTCCCTGTTCTTGTGCTCTCTCTCAGCCAAATAAATAAATAAAATCTTTTTTAAAAATGACATTTTTATAAATCATAATTGGTTGAATATAATTTTTCATATGGCACAGCTAAATAATTATTTTTAAAACTAACTTTATTGAGATATTTTATATACTGTAACATACATCTATTTTAAGAATATAATCTCTTCAATAAATGATGTTGGGAAAACAGGACAGCCACATGCAAAAGAATGAACTTGGCTCACTGTCTTATACCTTACATAAAAATTAATCCAAAATGTATTGAATGTAAGACCTTGACACCATAAGACTCCTAGAAGAAAACATACAGGTGAGCTCTTTGACATCAGTTGTGGCAATGATTTTTTTACTTTGACACCAAAAGCAAAGAAAACAAAAGCGAAAGTAAGCAAATGGAACTACATCAAACTAAAAAGCTTCTGCACAAAGGAAGGAAACCATTAACAAAACGAAAAGACAAACCTACGAAATCGGAAAGGATATTTGCCAATGATATATCTGATAAGGGGTTAATATTAAAAATATATAAAGAAGTCATATGACTCAACAGCAAAAAAACAGTCTGATTGAAAAATGAGCTGAGGTTCTGAATATATATATTCTTCAAAGAAGGCATGCAGTTGGCCAACAGGTATATGAAAAAATATTCAACACCACTACTCATCAGAGAAATGGAAATCAAAACCGCAATGAGATACCACCTCACACCTGTTAGAATGGCAGTTGGGCACACACACACGAAATAACACATGTTGGGGAAGATGTGGAGAAAAGGAAATCCTCATATACTGTTGGTAGGAATGTAATTTGGTGCAGACACTATAGTAAACAGTGTGGAGGTTCCTTAAAAAATTAAAATTAGAACTGCTTTATGACCCAACAATTCCACTTCTGGATATTTATCTGAAGTAAACAGAAACACTAATTCAAAAAGATATATGTGCCCCTATGTTTATTGCAGCATTATTTATGATAACCAAATATAGGACAAACCAAGGGTACATTGATGGATGAATGGATTTTAAAGATGTGATATATACATATACAATGGAATATTATTCCTCCACAAAAAAGAATGAGAGCTTGCCATTTGCAGTAACATGATGAACCTTAGAAGGCATTATGCTATGTGAAATAAGTCAGAGAAAGACAAATGCCTTAGGAAATCACTTATATGGAGAATTAAAAAAAATAAACAAGCTCATAAGTACAGAGAAGAGATTGGTGGCTGCTACTGGTGGGGGTGGGAGGAGTGGGTGAAATAGGTGAACGAAGTCAAAAGATACAGACTTCCAGTTATAAATGAGTCATGGGGATGTCATGTACAGCATGGTGATGATATTTAATACTATATTGCGTATTTGAAAGTTGCTAAGAGAGTATATCTTAAAAGTTCTTTTAGAAGAAAAAAAATTCTGTATTTATGTATGATTATGGGTGTTAACCAGACTTGTTGTGGTAATATTTCACAATATATACAAATTTCAAGTCATTATGTTGTATGTCTGAAACTAATATAATGTTGTATGTCCATCCTACTTCATTTAAAAAAAGTACAGATTAAAGACAAATGTACACATCAATGTAACTACCACTACAGTCAATATACAAAACCTTTTCTTTAACTTAAAAATTTCCTTCGTCCCCTTTCCAGTGAATCCCTACTTCCCACTTCCCTACCTAGGCAACCATTGATTTACTTCTGGTCATCTATAGGTGAGGCTTTTTATTTCTAACATTTTATATAAATTGAATAATAAAATATGTACTTTTTGTGTCTAGCTTCTTTTACCCAGAATAATATGTTTGATATTTACCCACATTGCTGCTTTTTATTACTGGATGTATTGTATGAACACACCACAGTTTTGTTTATGCACTAACCTATTGATAAATGTTTAGATTGCTTCCAGTTTGGGTCTCTACGGAGCCACTATAAATACCTGTGTACAGATATTGCTGTGACTATATATTTTCATTTCAGTTAGGTAAATACCTAGGAGTGGAATTGCTCAGTCATATTTTTCATAAGAAACTCTCAAATTCTTGGCACCTGTGTGGTTCGGTGGTTAAGCATCTGCCTTCAGCTCAGGTCATGATCCCAGGGTCCTGGGATCTAGACCCGCATCGGGCTCCCTGCTCAGTGGGAAGCCTACTTCTTCCTCTCCCACTCCCCCTGCTTGTCTTCCCTCTCTCACTGTTTCTCCCTCTCTCTGTCAAATAAATAAATAAAATCTTAAAAAAAAAAAGAAAAGAAAAACTATCAAACTACTTTCCAAAATGTGTACCATTTTACATTCCCATAAGTGATACTTGAGTTTCATGTGCCCTCTATCCTTGCCACACCTGAAAGAAAATGCTTTAATTTCAGCCCTTCTAGTGAGTATGATACCTCATCATCATTCTAATTTGTGTTTTCTAATGACCCTGTGATTTTAAGTACTTCTCCATGTTATTACTGTCCATTCTTAAACTTTCTTTTTTGAAGTGTGTGCTAAATTGTTTTTCTGATTTTAATTGGATTGACTGTCTTATTATCACTTCCTTACATATTTTATAAAGGAGTATTTAGTCATATATGTTTAAAATGTTTTCTTCCAGTTTGTAACTGTACTTTTAATTTTTAAACACCTTCCAAAGATCAGATGTTAATTTTTATGAAGTCTAATTTATCAGTTTTTTTTCTTTTATGATTCATGTTTTTGTGTTCTAAGAAATTGCTGCATAACCCAAGGTCACAAAGATTTTCCCTTCTGTTTTCTTCTCGACTTTTATAATTTAAGCTTTATGTTTAGGCCTATGATCCACTTGAAATGAATTTTAGCATATGATCTAAAGTAAGGGTTGAGGTTCATTTTCCTTCCCAATGGACCTTCCAGCATTGTTTGCTGAAAAACTATCTTTTCCCATTGAATTACCTTAGCACCTTGGTCAATGATCAGTTGACCTTATATGTGGATCTGTTTCTGTACTCTATTTTGCTCAATGAGCTATGTATTTATCTATAGGCCAATACAACACTACATCTTTGTAACAATTGGTTTATGTTTTGAATCCAGAGAGTAGAATTCCTACAACTTGATTTATCTTTTTCAAAACTATTTGATTTTTATAAGTCCTTTATATTTCCATGTAAATTTTAGAATCAGTTTGTCAAATCCTACTCTCTAGCCACCTCCACCACAATCCACAAAAAGGTCTTCTGGTAGTTTGATTGGAATTATGTTGAATCAATTGATCAGTTTATGGAAAATTAATATCTTAGCTATCTTGAATCTACCAATCCATGAACATGACATACATCTCCATTTATTTAAGTCTTTAATTTTTCTTAACAAAGTTTTCTGGGTTTGTTTTGGTTTTTTGTTTTTTGGGTTTTTTTGGTTAGTTTGTTTGTTTCTGGTTTTTTTGTTTTACAGATCTGGAATATATTGTGTTGAATTTAACCTGAATATTTTATGATTTTTTATATCATTGAAACATACTTTTCTTCTTAATTTACTTTCTCAGTTTTTTATTGCTAGTATTTAGAAATAATTTTTTTAATGTGGCTATAAATAAATTTGCTATTTATGCATCTGTGTACATGTGGGATTCTGATCACTGTTCTTTTTCCCATGTCCTACTTGTCTGATTTTGGTAATAGCATAATTCTAGACTTAGAGTAGAGTTGACAAGTTTGCTGGAAGATTTTTTATAGTGTTACTATTATGTCTTCCATAAGTATTTGATAAAGTGCACTTGTAAAGTTATCCAGGCCTAGAATTTTCTTTATGGAAATGTTTTTTGGTTTTTTTTGTTTTTTTTTTTTTAATTTATTTATTTGTCAGATAGAGAGCGCAGGAGCGAGCACAGGCAGACAGATTGGCAGGCAGAGGCAGAGGGAGAAGCAGGCTCACCGCCGAGGAAGGAGCCCAATGTGGGACTCGATCCCAGGACGCTGGGATCATGACCTGAGCCGAAGGCAGCCGCTTAACCAACTGAGCCACCCAGGCGTCCCTATGGAAATGTTTTTAATAATAAATTCAATTCAATTAATTGTATTTATTTTAATCTACTTTGTTGATTTCTGCTATTGTCTTTATTATTTCTTTCTATCTACTAACTTAGGGATTAATTTGCTTATGGATTTGGCTGAGAAATTCTTAGGGCAGGAGAGCAGGAACAAGCTGAGTCTTCATTTGGGGCGATTTCTAAAGGCAAGGATTACTGCAGGCAAGATGAGGTTCGGCATGAAGGAAATGTTATGTGAATCACAAGACATCCCGAGATTGCAACTGCATAACTAATAAAGTTGGTAGTAGTTCTAAGAACCACCCTTTAGCTATCCTCTGACTAGTCCAGACGTTGGCCACAAAAAACCATTTTGTATGCACATCTATACTGCTGTCATGATCTAGAGATGATTTTATCATCTCAAAACAAAAGTATGGTGATAGAACAAAATCTGGCCTTGTTGTTCCCTTTGCCAGATGACAAGGCCTACATGGCAGCACTTAAAACTCTGGAAATCCACACTACACAATTGTTATACCCATGAAGAATAAGAGCAGGGGGGTGATGAGGTGATTAGCCTTTGGAGAATGCTTTGAAGATATCATTTCAAACTAGTGCACCCAAGCCACAAATACTTCTCCCAGTGTCTGTCTGGTCTCACCTTGGAGATCTGGACACATCTCCTTTAGTTTAGAGGTGGATTGTCCTACCTGATCATACGTTGTTAGCAATGGCACAGATACTGCCTGGATTAGCTAACAGGAAGTCAAAAAAAGCTATTAGATTGGCCAATACTATCTTTTAGTGCAGAAGTATTTCTTACAACTTTGGCCAAGGTTAAATAAAATATTTACGACAACTTTTCCATTTGTGTCACCCCCCACTATAGGAAGATGTGCCACGAAGTGGGTAAATCTTGAGTATAGTTTTTTCATTTTGTAAATTACTTGATACACTCTTCAGTGAGGTATGGTTCCTAGAAGGCAAAAGAATCTGGAACATATCAAAGTCTCCCAGAATTTCCCCACAGCCATAAATCAGATTGGTGTGTGGTAAACAAGTAAAGGCTTTTTGTCCACATAAGAAATAACACTCTTGAAGAATATGGGAACTATTGGGATTATAGGTTCTATTTCCAATGATAGAAATTTGTCAGTTGCAATCTATTGATAAGGAGAGTTCTTAGTCAAGTTGAAAAACTCCCTGAGGATAACAAGTGAAGAAAAGACAGTCCCAATATTTATTCCAGATAAATTACTTCTGTGTTGTCCCTGGCCCCAGGGCATAGTACTGTAATTATTTTTGCAGTATTTTGCTGTTTGGTGTCGGGGTCCAGTATTTGTATGATTGGAAGGTAGGGTTAATAATAGGGGAGTCAGCAGTGTTTGAGGGCAGTTAGAGATGCCTATCGCTGGGGTATTTGATTGATTCTGAGGGACATGAATGAACATAATAGTAAGGTTTATTATCAACAGTATTAGCACTTACAGCTATAAGGAAACTGTAAGTTTGCCCTTAATAGTTAATGATAATTCTAGTAAGTTTAGGAGAGAGAGAGAAAAAAAAAGTCAGGTGCCACTTTACTTGATTTGCAAAGTCTTGTTTCATTTTGTTCTAAGAACATCTCAAAATGTTTGGCTAAATCTGCCAGGTATATTAGGGAAACAATTTCCAACTCAATGAAATCCACTGGTTAAGTTCTAGTTCTAGCTTAAGGAAGGCTATGCACAAAAATGAGGGGAATGCAGCAGAAGCAATTGCCTGTGGATCTATCTAGAATTTTGTCAGAAGGAACTGAAAAGATACTTTTCAAAATCTCCTATAGACTTACCCTTTCTTTGTTTAGAAACTAGATCAATTCAATTCAGACTTTGTTGGAAATGCAATGGGTATGGCCCCAGAAAATAAGCCTTGTCTCACATCTTATGCTTTCTCTTCTGTTCAGAGGAAGCAGGAATAGCTAGACCCTTTTCTGAGCCTTTCTACTCAACATTTTAGAGCCAGACCTTAGCATCTGAAGAACTTACTGTTCTAGCTAGTTTAGTTCAGGTAGGCTGGGATTCTTAGTTCTTAGTAGTATTATAAGTTCTTAGAAAAATCTGTTTGCTTACTTACAAGCTACCCGTTTCTCATTCTCTTTTGGTGGACTTAAATTTTGAAGAACTTGTCCTTTGGGGTTGGGAGCAGAGCAGAAGGATGTGTCAGGATGGAGGGCTTTGGGGGAAAGAGAAGAGGATCCTGGAGAGAGTGGGAAAGAGGAGGATTTGGTGTCTAGAGCAATATTCAAAGGAAGTGGAGTTAAGGTGGGGTGTAGGAAATGATAAGATTTTAGTGGAACTGAAATGTTTTCAGTTTTTCCACATTTTTCATTAGCTTTGGACCAGAACAACAACAAAAATCCTTTCATGAAGTCAGAATTTTGGTTAGAAGTTTCTTACCATAAAAAAAATGGCCAAGCATTGAGTGTTAGGAATTTTGCCTTTTGCCCTAAGTGATCTCTAAGATAGATACTTTTCATCATATTAAAAGTTCACCACCAGCACCACCACCAACAACAACAAAAAAGTTCACCAACGGGGCCACTTCACATTCCAAACTATTTTTAATGAAATCACACCGTTTTGTAAGATATGCACAAGAATTTGAGTCAGAATGAGAATACATAGCAGATGAAGACATTTGGCGTGGGAGGTGTGATGATGGTAAGAATTGCCCCCACAAGTGTGGTGAAGAGAAGCACAGGTGTTGCTTTAACACTGCTTATCTTGGCCCCTATCAGAATCTCTGACTTCACATCTGACAATGGTCAGCCTCCAGTAGACCGAGTTTTTGGAAATTCCCTCTCCCAAACTCTGGAGCCCAAAGATGGAACAGAGGGAAAGATAGAACTTGTAAGGTTTCCAGATGGCGACCAAAAGCAAAGTTTGATTTTTGGAGAGCCACTGCCCGACAAGATGTTAAAATCGTCAGTCTCCGTGGTCAGTATTGAAAAAGAGTAAGTGATGTGCCCATCACTGATTTTATGGTGGGACTTGAGCCAAAGGGCTTGTAAGGGTCCTCCCTGTGAGTACCATGCTTGTGCTGCTGCTGCGAACATGTAATGTGGTCAGCTTAGGTTTTAGGGCTGGACTAGAGTAGAGTTGGCAAGCCTCTGGCACATATTATTTTTTTTTAAAGATTTTACTTATTTATTTGACAGAGAAAGAGATCACCAGTAGGCAGAGAGGCAGGCAGAGAGAGAGGGAGAAGCAGGCTCCCCTTGGAGCAGGGAGCCCGATGCGGGGCTTGATCCCAGGACCCTGGGATCATGACCTGAGCCAAAGGCAGAGGCTTTAACCCACTGAGCCACCCAGGCACCCCAAGCCTCTGGCACTTATTATTGCCACAATCCCTTCCCTGGCCAGTGGAATTCATTACCGGTCAATCACAATAATTTGTTTTCTGCTCTGTACAGTGTTCCAGATTACCACTATAAGTAGATAAAGTATCGGCTAAATTGAGCATCTACTATGTGCCAGAAATGCTTCTCAGCACTGCCGAAATTAAGTCCTGTAATCCTCACCTGAGTGCTTTTAGAGATTCTATAAGCCTGCCCAAGGTCACGCAGCTAGGAAATGCCAGGTCTAGGATTCAGTCCCCAGCAGTATGGCTGGAGAATTGCATGTTTCATACTGTGCTGTCAGACTCCTGGTCAGAGCCAGCACACACACTGTAACCAGAGCTGATATTATGAGTGTGCACTGTAACACAGCTTGTGAAAATCTTGAAATGCTTTTATAAATATTGGCAGATATTGTCCCTCTGCTGCCTTCACCTGGCCCTTCCCTTGGGACCTCCTCTCCTAACTCCTAACAAAAGACTTAATGTCCAGCCCCAAGAAGAGCTTCCAGAAGCCATCTCAAGCATGAGGCTGGTTCTGGTTGGTCTGTGTTGGTGAATGCCCATGCTTCATGAGTCACTAAATATGGAGTTTAAAATAATCATCTCTAGATGTGACACTTCTAGATCTTGGCTCTAGCAATAAATAGTATCAATATTATGTACATATAATTTTATTTAATGTAACATTCATTCACACTTCACACTATAACAAAACCACATAAAATATAGAAACAAATACTTTAAAAAGTAAACACATGACAACACTTTTTAAAAAATTATTTTTTTTTATAAACATATAATGTATTATTAGCCCCAGGGGTACAGGTCTGTGAATCTCCAGGTTTACACAGTTCATAGCACTCACCATAGCACATTCCCTCCCCAATGTCCATAACCCCACCACCCTCTCCCTACCCCCCTCCCACCACCCCCTCCTCACCGGCCCCCTCAGTTTGTTTTGTGACATTAAGAGTCTCTTATGGTTTGTCTCCCTCTCGATCCCATCTTATTTCATTTATTCTTTTCCTGCCCCCCAAACCCCCCACGTTGCATCTCTACTTCTTCATATCAGGGAGATCATAAGATAGTTGTCTTTCTCTGATTGACTTATTTCGCTAAGCACAATACCCTCTAGTTCCACCCATGTCGATGACAACACTTTTTTAATCAATTCTTTTACTATGTTTTTCTAAGCTCCTTTTCTCATCACTAGCCAAAGTTCATTTTCCACTGATGATAATCATGCTAATGTTGCTTTCCCAGTCACTTTTCAAGATGATAAAATTAGACTTTCTGCTTAATTTTTTTTTGTACCAACCATCTGATTCCAAATTTCTCAGTGGAATGAAATCTCACTTTTATGTCCATTATCTCCCAGGTAGAATAATTCTCCTATCCATCCCTGAGCTGTGTCTTACTGCTTCTGAGAAGCTGCCAGTCATCTTTGAGATGCCCCAGGACCAGAGTCCCCAAACGGAGTTGGCAGGTCAGTGGAGGTATGTGAGGTCTGGAGCCCATTCCGCTGTCGCCTGTCTGCACAAATCCCCTTTTGCTCCAAGATTCCATTTCATTCCAGGACTCTGGTTCTCTGGCTCCTGTCTGTGAATAAACCACTGGCATTTCCTCCCGAGAACTCTGGCTGCTGACCCATTCTCTGTCTCCATTCCTTTATTCCTGTCTCTGCTACAGGCTCCACCTTGTGGCAGCTCTTGTCACTGACCCACCCAAGCCTGGACTTCATTTTGGCTAAGCCCAGTGGGACAGAACTGGCTTTCTCTGAGGGAGTTTCTTCAAAGATGTAATTTAGATACTAGATGCCTTCCACCGAGTTCAAACTGTTCAAGTCACAGCTGGGCCCACAGCTTGGTAAATTGAATTTGAAAAGGACCAAGTTCTTCTGACTTTCAAGCAACATTGTTATGTTATGTAAGAAGAGAACCACTTAACAACAGAAAAACAACAAAAAATGTTTATTAGGAATTGTTCTTTATTCACACTTGACTAGTAAAAAGAAATGATCTTAAATTGTAGCTGAATAATGTTAAATAAAAGAAAAATTAAGGGAAGAGAAACTTAGGAGAATAAGAGACCAGAGACTTTCTTTCTTTGGAGATTTCGGAGTATTTGCAGTAATATTAGGCAAGGCAGTCTGGAGGAAGAGCACAAACCTTGGAAGTTTCCTTCCAAGAGGAAAGCAGGTGAAGTGGTTCTAAGTCAGAAATCAGAAGTCAGAAATCTAAGTCTAAATCAGAAATCAGAATTAACATCACTCAGGAGAAGTGGCAATGTAGAAAGTGAATCCTATAGCTAGAGGAAACAGGTGTATACCTCCAGAGTGTGAATTTATTCACTTTCACTCAGAAATTTATAAAATTCTACAAATACATTACTTTCTATTTTTTAAGCATTGGAGATACTTACAATGTATATTGTAATAGGAAAAGAAAACAGTGAATTTCCCTCCTGCCACAAGGAACTCCTAAACATCCAGCTTCTGGAAGTCCTGTCTTCTATCCATTTATGAATGCATTCAAATATTTACGTATTCCATCAAGTAACAAATATTTGATTTGTTATTGTGTGCGGGCAATCTGCTAAGCTCCAGGGGCAGACAGAACAGTGCTGCTCCTGATTTTGGTAATTTAAGGCCAGTGAAAAAGGTTTCCAATACTAAAGCATTTATAAAGCAGAAAAATATTTGTGAAGTCCTAGCCTTCCAACTATAAGTCAGTTGTATTATTTAAACTTTCATAGTCCATTGTTTGAGGTGATCTGTACCTACTGTGTTTATCAAGTTTATTCATATCGCTTACTCTTTACACTTCTCTTACATATACCATTTTAGGAAGAAAACACAAGAGAAAGTTTTTCTCTTCCCATTCTCTGTTTACTTTCAAACTGTATCGCTGTTTTGTTAGGGTTCTTTAAGGAGGAACTGACTGGAAAAGCAGAGTGTATGTTAGTACTAACCCCTTTGACTTTGTTGCCTCTCATTCTTTTTAAAAAATGTGTGTATGTGTGTGTGTTGTATGCAATATGACACACCACACCTACAATATATGCATAAAGCATCATTGTAAAGCCTAATGACTAATTCCTAATTTGTCCTCTTCCCAGACGATTCAGTGATTTCTGAACACTTCAAGTCCATGGAGCCCCCCCTTAATTAACATGCTGTTGATGTCATGTATGTTTCTGTCCTTTTTTAAAAAAGCTTCTCTGAGAGATAATTTATATACCATCAAATTCACCTTTATAAGTGTAGTGTACAATTCAATAGATTGTAGTATACTCCCAGGATTGTACAACCATCACGACAATATAATTTGAGGACATTTTCACTTCTCTAAAGAGAAATCCTGTTGCCACTAACAGTCTCCCCATTACCCCTCTCCCCAGCCCCTGGCAACAAGTAATCTACTTTCTGCCTCTATAGATCTATAAGCATGTGGTTTCAACCAGATTTAATCACATATCATAATATTTACCATTTAAATTGCATTCTTCTTCTCCCTCTATACTTTCATCTGGAATCATTTTCGTTCTGTTGGGAAACTACTGTTAGCATTTCCTTTTGTACTGGTTTTCCAGTGATACACTCTTTCTCTTTTTGCTAGTCAAAGTCTTACTTTTCACCTTTGCTAAGATGATCCAGATCCCCAGAATTTGGGCTGAAGTTAGAAGTGGTGGCTGACTTCCAGTTCCTCTTTATTTCTAGGATGGCTTCTTCAAGGTCCCGGCTCAACGTAAAAGTTGGGTTACCAGAACACCTATCCTTGGCGGAACTTGGACTTCAAGAGTGTTTTATTCTTCCTGGTGCTTCCAGGATCAATGCTCGGTTCAGCCTCTCACTCATCCTTGAGGCCCAAAGGGCCCCAAATGGTGGGCTTACCTTTTGTCTGCTTCTCTTGGCCTGGCTCTTCCCTACTGTTAAGAATCTGATGTTATGAGGTAAATGTTGTTTAATCTGATTTCTCTTTATCTTCCAAGGAGGATTGATTAGAATTGTCTAATTCCCTATTATAGGGAGGGAAAGTCTCTCACTTTCTTTTCCCTTATTTCTAATACCCATGACGTTCTTGTTCTCTCCAGAATACCAGTTCACTATCTCCTACCCTCGAGTTACAACAAACAGAGTAGAGGAGATTAAGAGGAGGACCTGCAGCTTTAAAGGAAAGAAACCCAAAATGTCCTTGAAGATCCTAGGGAAGGACTATCCTTGGGAAAGTAGAGTTTTTTCATCATCATCTTATTTTGTTTCTTTTTTTTCTTTTTCTTTTTCTTCTTCTTCTTCTTTTTTTTTTGCTAGTCTGTTTTCACCATAAACTCACCATAAGCTTCACAAGGAAATTTTTTTTAAAAAGGATTTTTTTTAAAAGCAGATTAAAAAAAGGATAAGCATTCATGATTAAACAGCCAAATAACTTTGCTAATAATTCTTTTGTAACCATAGGGAAATATGAAAAACTTCCTATGAAGTAATTGTTAAAAATTTATGTCATGTGAAGTTAAAATTCTGGAAAGAAATATTATTAAAGTTTTTTTTTTTTTTTTGAGAAGCAATTTGATCCTGGCAGTCCAGTTAGAAACATCAGAACCGCTGGGTGACTCATTGGCAGCTGAGGCATTCTCTGACATGAGGAACCAAGAAGGTCTATAGTCTCCATCCCACAACTGCAGTGAGACAGTGATGAGCAAAAAAAACTACAGTTGTCCAACCTAAATCTAGGTTAGGCTGGTAGCCATATTCTCAGAATGAATGATTAAATAGTGAATGAATGAATGAATGGCCAGGAATTGGGAAGCAGATACCTAAGAATTGTTTAAGAGCAGATTTTCCAGAATGGAGAGAAACAGAAGTAGCAAGAAAATTACTGAGAAGAAAGAGACAGAAAAATCATCACCACTGTCATCATCTTTCATCAAGGCTCTACTTTTACTGAGATCTACTATGTATCAGGTACTCTTCAAAGCTCTTTACTCAGCTCAGATAATCTTCACACTTGCCCTCTGAGGTACTTTCAGAGTACCTCTTTGGAAACTGGGAACTATGCACCCTGGTGATCTGGCAGAGAAGGGCCCAGTTCTCTGTGCGCACCTTGACTATAAACCAATGGAAGCAAAATGGAGAATTACTTTAAAACAAGTATGGAGTACTTTGGTATTGGAGTACCAAAATTTTGCTACTTCTAGGGAACAGATTAAATGGAACCCTCCTTTATTCAAGAGCAAGTGATTTTCAATTTGAGGGCAGACAATAACACTCAGGACTAGTTTTAGTGATAAGAAATTATAGCTAAAACTATAGTAGCCATCAGGGTACTTATTTGTGTCCAAATTATTGACTTTCTTTTTAAATGGTTCTTCCTAGTATTTTTCCTGAATTTTTCACATTTCATAGGCATCTTATTCATAGCAAAACTCGAATATGGCAATTTAATCCTTGTGTGGTGATTTTCACTCACCTGATAATATATTGGCAGAATAATAAAAATTCTTATGGACATCTAGAAAGTACCCAAATACAAAAGGTATAATCTTCTTAGAAGACCTGCTTAGAAATTTACCAGAAATACATTTGTTCCAATAGAAGTGATAACATCTAAAATTAAAAATTTACGTGTATTTATTTTGAGTGTAAGACTTTATATATATGACATATGTATATATTCACATGTATGAAAACACTTTCTAATGTTAAATTTTTATTTTCATGGAAAGCATTACTGTTGTAGTACCCATGCCTCCTGGCAGCTATATTCCACTGGCTCAGGGATGGTGGGGGGTTTCAATTCACAGGCCAATCAACTTATCCACAGAGACTGGCAGCCTGGGCGGCCATGTTGAGAAGGATTCCAAAATGGCCTATGGAGTGAATGTGCAAGACTATTACAACTGACTGTGAAGATTTTTGTAAGCATGAGATAGGAGAGGATTTATGACCTGTTTCGTGGGTTTGGCACCCCTGTTTCTCATGCTACCACCTCTTAGTAGTGTTATCTGAATTTTGGGCCAAGTATGAAGGAAAAAAATTGGGGAGCTTCCATAAATACAAATCGGTTAGCAATGACAGCGTTTCCAGGATATTCTGATGCTTCGAGGGTAAGCATAATGGTCATTCTCTTAAAAAAGGCTGTCCAATGGCTAAGACACTCTTCTAATCCCTCAGACTACTTTAGAGGGAAGGAATGAAATCACTGAATAAATGAGAAGAGAAAGAGTATGTGAAACAGACTGTAAAGCAAGAATCTGTTTCCACTTTGTCTTCTGTCTAACCGGAAAGGCCGTAAGATTCAGCCTGAATCCAAGATGTGCAAAGAAGACATAAAATTATTTAAAAACAACCACCACCACCAGCACCACCACAGCAACAACAAAAATCCCCTGGCTGTCTCCTTCATAGATCCATGGCCAAAAATAAAATCTGAAAGACATTTTTTTTCTTTTCTTTTTTTTTTTTCTGTAAGCTGCAGCGGGACCTGAAAAGATTCACTTGTTTCCCTCTCGATGATCTCACATATGGAAAAATAGGCCAAGAAAGAAGACTTAGCAATGCAGTGAGAAAAGATGGGAGACTGTTATTTCTCAAGGGAAATTATTTATCTCCAGATATAATCTTATTTTTTGACAAAGAAAAACTGGCATGGTAGGTTCTCCAACTACTCTAATAATGTAGGAAATAGGCAATGTCCTTGGCTTTTGGCAGGTATTTTATTAGCTTTTTAATGTCCCGAGCCTGCTTATTTTGTCTGTCCCCAGACCTTCTGAAGAAAGGTGGGAAATGGACCTCAGGATCATCTGTGAGGTGGGGAATTTCTTAGGAAAATAATTTTTATATTTCAACAAAACATAGATAAATGTGACATATCAAATTAAATATATGAAAGCCAAGTGTTACTGTACAATATAGGACATAAAACAATATTGGTGACTCATAAATATTTTACATAGACCAGCCATGCTTGCAGATTTTTCTCATAATTTGTTCTTTCTTTTCTAAAATAGTCATTGGTTTTGAGCTACACCATCTACAAACTGACAATCACACATGAGTTCCCGAAGTTAATTCCCCACCAGCATTTATGCAGGGGCTCTAGGTTTTTACGGTTTTCTTTATTCCTTCTTCCCTCTCTCCCAATCTCCCTTCCTTCCTTCCTTTCTTTTAGCTTAGTTTTGTTTTATTTTTGTAGCCTTTCCAGAATATTTTAAATAGGGGAAAAGAAGGGAGTTTAATATAACAGCTTTGACAATGCCTGTTGTTTCTTCCATTCTTCTCCTGGGGTATCCAGTTTCTTAAATGAAAAACTTGTGTATTACAGAAGAATTTAAAAGTAGAAAAACAGTATTAAGGAGTATCTGGGTACAGTCTCCACAAGAGTACCCTTGTATCTGACACCAACTGCACGTGTAGGGCGTTCCCCAAACCACCCTGTTTTGATAATTTGCTGGAAGGATTCATAGAGTTCACTGAAAACTGTTACACTCACAGTTAAGGATTATTAAAGAGAAAGAATACAGATGAAAATCAGCCAAGGAAAGAAGTGCCCTGAACAGAATCTGGGAGAAGTACCAAGCACAGAATGCCCGTTGTCTTCTCTCCATGAAGTCAAGGGTTATGTCTCTCTCCTGGCATTAATGTGTGATAATGTGACCAGAATATTGCCATTGGCAAAACTCACCAGGGCCTTCGGTGTCCCGAGTTTTTACTGGGACTCAGCACATAGTGCCTGCATGGCTGACCTCAGTCATCAGTTCCTCCCAGAGGTCAGGCTAAGATCTTTAGTCGCCAGATCCCTCAGAAGTCAGAGCTGATACTGTGTGGCCCAAAGTTCCCGTTATAAACTGCATTGTTAGACTGTCCAGTGGCCAAAGCCCTAAGCAAACAAAGACACTTCTGTTAGGCAGGAAATTCCAAGGGCCTAAAGATTATCTCCCAGTAGCTAAGGCAAAGGCCAGGCGTCTCTTCAGGTGAGGCTAATTCTTCACTACACAAGAGTAGTCATCCCTTTGCCTCTGAGTGCCATACTTACACTCAAATTCAAACTTATAATACCAATAATGACCAAACTTATTTCATCTGATAGTGTCAACTCATACTCATACTCATTCACAAAAATAGATTGTTAAATATGTAGGAGTTTTGTAAGTTGGTTGTTAAACACAGGTGTTATAAAACAGTTATATAAACATATGGATTAGATTAAAAACAAAGATAATATATATTTAAAACTCATCATGTTGTAATTATTTTACTATTAATATGCTCTTGATCTTATCTAGATCTACTGTATCTGCTGAGAGTTACGTAGAATGTTATGCTATTAGGCCTTTCTCCCCATCTCTGTATTCAGTGACATCATGTTGGTAGCATGAAATTGACCATGGTAAGAATATTTATACCATGAAATGCAGCAACTGCTATGAATCAGGACTTTTTTGGATGCATTTTTATTTTGAGAAGCATCTTTTTGTTGATCCAACTGTTACTAGAACTGTTGAGAGTATTTTATAGTTTGTGACAACATTAAGATAAATTTCTGAGAAGTTATTTCAAAATATAAATCATAGTACTTCTAGAGCTAATGATTCTGATGGGGTAATTTTTCTTAAAAATTTTAACTCTTCATACAAGTCAGTTTGTTGTAAGCCCAAATTTAATGTTAAATGTGAATTGATACATAGCATTTGAGTGTTTTTTCCTTTCTTTCTTTTTTTTTTAAGATTTTATTAATTTGACAGAGAGAGAGAGAGAGAGATAGTAAAAGAGGGAACACAAGCAGAGGGGAGTGGGAGAGGGTGAAGCAGGCTTCCTGCAGAGCAGAGAGGGAGATATGGGCCTGGATCCCAGGATGCTGGGATCATGACCTGAGGTAAAGGCAGATGCTTAACAATAGAGCCACCCAGGCACCCCCTGAGTGTTTTTCTCTGACGTTTCTTATAAGTTCTGTAGGTTGTACAAGAAAAGTGTATGATTAAAGTGTAAAAATAAAAATATAGGTAATTAAAATTTCATTCATATGAAAGTATTTTTTTCTCTCATATACAGTAATCTTAAAAGAAATGTCTGTTTCCAAGACTGTGGATATTTGCTTCACAGTGTTGCAGCAGCTTTCAAAACCAGAGATTCTGAACTCTTTGAAGAACTCTAGTAAGTACTTGCTATGCTTTATTTTAATGTACATGTGTATGCTTTTATCTTGTAGTGATTTGCTGACAAAGTTTATTGCCTGAGAGACAGCAAGTACAAGATCACAGATATTGTTTAATTTTAATTCTGGGCAGAGTTCACAGAGATACATCCCAGGGATGGGAGTAGAAGCCAGTTATGTCCATGAGGAGCCCCTCCTCTCTCTGGGGGCTGCTGCTGCCATGGCTGCCACCAGCCTGGGCCAAGCCTGGATGCAGCCAATTCTCACACCACACCTCAGACTGTCCCACGCTTGTCCTGCCTAGTGCTGACCAGCTTCTTCAAGTGCATGTTGCCTGTCCTATCTATCACTGGCGCAGGGGTGGTGGGGTGAAATATTTTAATTTTATTGTTCTTTTTTTTTCTATTTTTCTGTATTCTCCCCAAGAGTGGGTAATAGATAAATAACTGGAACACAAACATTTATTCTTAACACCAATTATATTATCAGTTCTTTTTCTGAATTTATGACTTTGTAACATTGCATTTGTCCCTTTACACAGGGTGTCTCTGAATGGGGTGTATATTAGGCTGAAAAAGCAGAGTGGGCAGTAATTTGAAATTTGTTTTAGTAAAATACCTACTTATCCTTGATTTATTTTTAGTTGTGTCCTAATTCCTTTAAGGACCAGGGTACATTTTAATTACATGAGTGACTTAATCTGTTTGGCTGCCAGGCACTTCTGTAATAATTTATGTTTTAAGTTGCTCTGAGTGGATAAAAGATGTCTTAGAAGGTAGTATTGCTCTAATTTTAAGTCCTTTAAAAATAATAAGAGACTAAGTAACAAGAATGAAATCTCATTTCCTTTTGGACCCCTTTATTAGCCAAGATGAGTGCTTTACACCTTAGAGAGAAGCAGAGGGGATGATGGACTGACATATCAATGTAAAACCACCTCTGATGTCACTGCTTGTACACTGTTTTCCTGGAACACAGAAGAGGACTGAGATAGGAGGGAATGGGGCTGCAAAGAACTGCTCAATTTCTAAAAAGTATTTACTTACTGCTTCGTGCTTGAGAGGACTTTAGAAGAATCTCAAACTCATCATCCAAACCAAACAGAAGAGAGATGCCACAGAATGTAGAGGAAAACTTAATGAAACTGAGCTCAGAAACCTGGAATCCCACTTAGAGTTTCCTTTATTTTTTCCCTTTTATCTCCTCCATTATCTTTTTGATGTTCTCCTCCTTCTACCCTTCTCTCCATTGTCATGGAGAACTCTGATAACTCACTGCATCTAAAAAGGAAAACAACTCAGGTAAGAAGGGGGTGGGCTGGGCTGTTTAAGGGTAATTGGAGGGAGAAAAGGTCTTTGTAAAAATCCATTATGAGTCACTATTTGGGATTATTGTCTCAAGGTAAGGATTTTAGGTAAAGAATTGATATATTGGCTTATTAAGCCTACAGTCATTTCAGAAAAGATAATTTCATTATCCTAGCCAGCTGTTAACTTAGAAAGTTAGACTTTTAGGGGTGTCTGGGTAGCTCAGTCGGTTAAGCCTCTGCCTTTTGCTCAGGTCATGATCTCAGGGTCCTGGGATTGAGCCCCAGCCCTGCGTCTCTGCTCAGCAGGGAACCTGCCTATTTGTAATCTCTCCCTCTCTGTCAAATAAATAAAAATCTTTAAAAAAAAATAGAAAGACTTTAATAGTGTTAACCTTAAACACACAACCACACAGGCACACAATTTAGTACATTGTAGCATCAGGTGTTGTCTTAATATATTTCTTTTATATTGATGGGCGGGCAAAGAAGAAAGGCTGTACTGTGTTCTGTGGGGAAGATGGTAGATTCAGGTGTCTGTAGGGTCTGGATATTAAACCTATCAAGGGTCAACAAGTTTTAACCTAAGGATAAAGACATCCATGCTTGGGTTTCTCAATTTCATTTTACACTCACTAAGTTTCAAGTCACCAAAGTAAAATGGATGAAATGCATCTTGACTTTGGAATGTTTGCCTTCATTCACTGGGTTTTCAACTGCTCAGATACATCTTTAAAAAAACAAAAAACAACCAAAAAACTGGTGTGGTAAAGAGTCACGCAAATGCTCAGTTATTATAAGAACAATTTCTGCCTTTTATTTTACTTTTTTTTTTTTTAAGATCAATGTACCTTTTAAGAAATTTTGAAGGTTGGGAATAAATGGCAAATTTTGTATTTTAAGTTTTTTTCTTTGGATATATCAAATTCCAGGTGACTTAAGTAACATATAGGAATGGATATTTACGATGGGCCTCAAAGAGTTAGCAGACTTCAAATCTGGAGAAATTCTAGCAATTATTATTCTGGGATACCTACTTTATTTACATACATAACTAGTATTTTTAGAAAAAGAAAATAACTTTTCAGGAGAATGGGGAGATTGGGAGTCAAAGCCGGAGGCCTTAACTTTTTAAACTTTTTCTTTTTTTTTTTTCAGGTGGTATTGACTCAGCAGCAACAGTTCAAACACGCCCTCAGTCCAGGAAATAATCATCAGACCAAGTGATCCACTTCGATGGGAAGAAAAAGTAATTTGCTCAGCATCTTCAGGATCGTCTTAAAGAGTTCCAGGAGAAACTAAAATGAGAAGGAATGTTTCAGAAAACAATTCCATGCCCAGACCCAAACCCCAAATGGAAGCTGGGGCTTTTCCTAAGTGGGAGCAGAGCGATGGGCCCTGAAAGGCAAACAGCCCGCGGCGCCCCTGAACAAACCGCGCAGGGCGGGCGGGAAGCCCTCGGCCCGCAGACCCTTTCTCTTGGTTTCGGGAAGGTGCTTCGGGCAGCTCCGTTTCCCCCACGGCCTCCCCCACGCGGAGGCTGCGAGCGCGGGGCGCAGGCCGGTGGGGGACAGACAGGCCCGGGGAGGGGACGCGGACAGGGCGACGGGACGCGAGCGCGGACGCCGGCGGGAGAGCCTGTGGCCGGGCGCCGCCGCCGCTGTTGTCCCGGGTGCTGAAAGCCGGGAACTTCCCGGGAAGCCGCGGCCACTTTTCTCTGGGGCGGAGCGGGGTGCGTGGGGTTCCAGGGCGCGCACCTGCTAAGCCGGCCCTGGTCCTGGGCCCGGAGGTGCGGGCAGATGAGGCCCGTCCAGCCCCGTGGGTGGGGGGACGTGACTGGGGGGCGGCGGTGAGTAACGGTGGGAGCGCGGGGCAGGACCCCGGGGCCCCTTCTCCGCCTCTCGGGCAGCCCCGCGCCGCGACCCCGCTCCACCTGCGCGCGAACTCCGGCGGCTGGGGACGCGGGCGCTGGGGGCTGAGTGCGGCTGGGAGCGGAGCGGGGGAGGAGGGCGTTGGGGGTGGGGGGGCGGCCCTAGTCCGGGGATGGAGGAGGGGGGGGCGGGTGGAGGCGAGAGCGAGCGGGGCATGCGCAGTGGGGCGGAGGAGGCGGCGATGGCCGGGGGAGGCGGGGGGACTGCTGTTTATTTGCAGCTGGGCCAACTCGGCGGCGCAGGCGGCGGCGGAGCGCGGGGCGCCAGCGGCGGGTCCGGCTGCCGCCGCATCATGCCCGAGCCCACCTCCCGGCAGCCGCGGCGCGCCGCCGGAGCCCCGGCGGGGGAAGATGCCAGACGCCCGGGAGCGGCTAGGGCAGCGGCGGCGGCGGCGGCACGATGGTGGTGACAGGCTCTGCCCGAGGCGGCGGCGGCAGCGGGGACCGCGCTCCCTCCCGGCGGCGGGGCTGCGGACTCGCTTCGGCCGGGGCCGCGGCGCTGCTCGCCGGGGCGAGCTGCCTATGCTACGGCCGCTCCTTGCAGGGCGAGTTCGTGCACGACGACGTGTGGGCGATCGTGAACAACCCCGACGTGCGGCCGGGCGCCCCGCTTGGCTGGGGCATCTTCACCAACGACTTCTGGGGCAAGGGCATGGCCGAGAACACCAGCCACAAGTCCTACCGGCCGCTCTGCGTCCTCACCTTCAAGTGAGTCCCTCAGCTCGCGCTCGCAGCCGCAGCCGTTCTCCTCGCCTCTCGTTCGAGCTGGGAGAAGTTGCGGGACCAGCTCGGGGGGAGGGTCGTTCCTTTACTTGGGGCCCTTTCCTCTCCACGCCTCCCTCCTCTGCTGCTGTCCACGCCGCTCCACGCCGCGGTCCCTGGCCCCGCTTCTCTGGGCTCCCGGGGCGGTTCGGAGGCGCGGGCTGGGAGTTGGGATCGAGTTTCTCTGGAGTCTGCGCTCTCGGCGCGCTGGTGTCTCGGGCGCGGGCTGGGAGCGGGGCTGCTGGAGCTGCTCCCGCACTCCCACCACTGCGGGACGGTGGTCAAGTGCGACCGCGCGAGCCCGGCGAGTTCCGGACCGGAGGCTGTGGTGGGGATGCTTCCAAGTTGGGTATTTCTCGGAGGCTGTTGGGCAGCCTTGCTGATGGCGAGAGAATCAGTCCCTTTGGGGGAGTGTTCGGAGAAGAGGCGAGAGCCGTGCCAGGGCTGCACGGGTTTTGGGGAGGCGCAGCAGAGGGAGCGGAGGTTCTTTCACGACCTGCAGCCTTTGGCTGCTCCCGGAGCCTTTCCAGTCCGCAGGTCTGCGGAAGGGCTCGGGATTTAGATAAGATGCAAAGCAAAGGAAGGCAGAGCGTGGGATCCTCTGAAGATCCTGGTGTCCCAGTCGAAATAGTTTATGTTTTACAACCTCAGAGTCATGATTCAGCATTTCTGATGTGAATAAAGTGTAAAAGGAACGGAGAGAACGCCAGGGCTTTGTAGGGTGGAGTATTTTCTTGAATATAAAAGAGGGCTTGCTTCAGAAGGAAGTGGAGGAGGGCTTTGTATGAGTGTTACCTGGTACACCGTGAGCTTGACTCAACCCTTTTTAATTTGGCTCAGGCTTTAAGCTTATGATGTGCTGGGCAAAAACTTGAAATATTGGTTCAGTATCATCAGTGTTTTAAGCCTTTTCTAGTGGGTGTAATATGAACCCGTCTTTATGGTAGTAGTCATTTGATACGGGATAGGCAGCTTGAAAAGCTTGCCTGGGGCCAGGAGGCCAAGGTTTCTTGACAGGTGGTTGTGATGACTTAGAAAAGGAAATCAGCAGTTGTCAGTAATTCCTAGGCTTTTGACTTAATTCTTGCATTGAAAATTCAGTGTTTTAAAAGAGAGTGAGGAAATTGCATATTTGACTCCGAAGAGAGTATTTTGTAAACATTAGTCCTCTTGGAAATTGGTTTTGCTTTTTGGCTGAAAGATAACCTCAGCTGCTGAGTGAGTTGCTCAGTACTCTCAGTTTTCCAAATGTTTCTTAAAATCTTAGATGACACAAATATATATGTTTATCTTCTAGGTCGGCCTGCCTTTTCATTTATTATAGTGACTGATGGTTCATTTAAGGTGTGGAAACTCACAGCATGAGATGTGCTGGGCTTGTAACAACCGTGGAGACTGTCTTGATCTGAACATTTTACATTTTAAAAGGTTAGGGCCAAATGCCAGTGCCCACTTGGTGGAGTATGGGGAGGATGTTTTCACTTCTTGACTTTCTAAAGTGTTTTTTTTATGCATGCAGGAGATGGCAGGGACAGAAAAGAGGAGTGGGGAGGGAAGTAGACAATGAGGCAAGGCCACCGATGACGAGGAATGTTAGCAAGGGTTTTGGGGAAACTGGTAAGGAAGGAGAGTTGCAGGGCGGGACCAACTCCTCACTGTGTTCTCATTGGTTATAAAATGCAGATTTGTGTCTAAGACTATTGCTCTTTGTATAATCTTATTTTACTGGCTGTGTAAAATATACTCTTTTTTTTTGGAGAAGATTGAGTTGCAGATCTAGAGAGCAGCACAGTACTAATCAGAAAGGGGTAGATGTTTCTTTAGAAAGAGAAAGCTAGCTCATCTTTCCATGTTCACAGATGTGAATGAAACTAAGACCTGGAAGCTTTCTCCACACTGGATCTTCTTGTGCAACAGCATAAGGAGAGGCCTGGGGTGGAGGGTACTGTTGATGGTGCTAGACTCATACAACTCTAAAGGTTGTTGCAAGGAAGGACAGAAAATCACATTTATTAACTACTCAGTGTGAACCAAGCATTGGCCTGAAACTCTTTACATAGATTATGTCTTTATGACTTTTGTTTCAGATAGTTGGTGAAAATAAAGTGGCCTTTTAAATATATGTACACACTATTTTAATTATATCTTAAGTTACGTTTTCTTTCTTTTTAAAGATTTTATTTATTTATTTATTTATTTGACAGAGTAGGCAGAGAGGCAGGCATAGAGGGGGTGGGGAAGCAGGTTGCCCGCTGAGCAGAGAGCCCGATGTGGGGCTCCATCCCAGGACGCTGAGATCATGACCTGAGCCAAAGGCAGAGGCTTAACCCACTGAGCCACCCAGGTGCCCCTAGGTTTTCTTTTTTTTAATAAAAATCTTTGAGAATTCGAGATCATTTTTATTTTGGTAAGAACACTTAACATGAAATTGCCATTTAAAATTCTTAGGAGCACAATAAAATATCATTAACTCTAGGCACTGTGTGGTAGAGCAGATCTCTGGGCTTATTCCTTTTCCGTAACTGGAACTATATACCTGCTGAAGCAGCTCTCTGGGCTCCCTGCCCACGCATGGCAGCCATCATTCTACTCTCTGTATGAATTTGACTATTTTAAATATGTTATATAAGTACAGTCATGCAGTATTTGCCCTGTAATTGGCTTATTTCACTTACTATAATGTCCTCCCTGTCCAGCCATGTTGTTGTATATGACAGGATTTCCTTTGTTAAGGCTGAATAATATTTCATTGTATGGATAGACCAGTTGTTTTTAATTTTTTTTAAAGATCTTATTTATTAGAAAGAGAGTGAGCGAGAGAGAGAGCGCACACAAGCAGGAGAAGGGGCAAAGGGAGAAGTGGGCTTCCTCCTGAGCAAGGAGCCTGATACGGGGCTCTAACCCAAGACCCTGGGATCATGACCCTGAGCAGAAGCAGACACTTAACTGACTGAGCCACCCAGGCACCCCCCCACTTTTTTTTTTAATCTGTTCATCTGATCACAGACAGTTAGGTTGTGTCCATGTCTTAGTTATTGTGAGTATTGCTGCAGTGAACTTGGCAGTGCACATATCTCTTCAAGATCCTGATTTCAGGGGCTCCTGGGTGGCTCAGTGGGTTAAGCCTCTGCCTTTGGCTCAGGTCATGATCCCAGGGTCCTGGGATCGAGCCCCGCATCAGAGCCCCGCATCGGGCTCTCTGCTCAGCGGGGAGCCTGCTTCCCCCTCTCTCTTCCTGCCTCTCAGCCTATTGTGATCTGTCTGTCAAATAAATAAATAATATATTTAAAAAAAAAAGATCCTGATTTCAATTCTTTTGGATTTTTTAATCAGAAATAGGATTGCTGGATTATAAGCTGATTGTATTTTTAACTTTTTGAGGAATCTCTATACTGTTCTCCATAGGAGCCGCACCTTTTAAGTTCCCACCAGTGGTGTACAGTGGTTCTAGTTTTCTACATCCTTGCCAAAACTTATCTTTTTTTTCATTAAAGTCAGCCTAATGGGTGTGACAGAGGTGATAACTTATTATGATTTTGATTTGCATTTCCCTGATGATTAGTGATGTTAAGCATCTCTTCATGTACCTACTGTAGGCCATTTTTATGTCTTTTTAAAAAAGTATAATTGACATATGATACCTTATTAGTTTCAGATGTATACCATAGTGACTTGATGTTTTTATATATTATAAAATGGTCCCCACTATAGGTCTGGTTACCATCTGTCACTATACAAATTTATTATAATATGATTGACTGTGTTCTCTAGGCTGTACATTACATCTCCATGACTTATTTATTTTATAACTGGAAGTTTGTACTTCTTAATGCCCTTCACCTATTTTGCCTGCCCCCCCCCCCCAATCCCCTCTGGCAACCAGTTATTTGTTTCCTATATCTGAGTCTGTTTCTGTTTTGTTCTGTTTGGTTGTTTTGTTTTCTAATTCCACGTATGAATGAAGTCATGTGGTATTTGTCTTTGTCTTCTTATTTCACTTAGCATAATACCCTCTAGGTCCATCCATGTTGTCACAAATGGCAAGACCTCATTCTTTTTTTAATGGCTGAGTCTTAATTGGAGAAATATCTGTTCAGGCCCTTTGCCCATTTTTTCATCTTTTTTTTTTTTTTAACCTTGAGTTGGAGTTTCTTATATATTTAATGTATCAGATACATGGCTTGCCTATTCCATTGGTTGCCTTTTAACCCTGTTGGTTACTTCCTTTGCCGTACAGTGGTTTTTTAGTTTGATGTAGTCCCAGTTACCTAATTTTTAAAAATTATTTGTAGTTTTGGTGTCATATTTAAAAAAAATCATTGCTAAGTCTAACATCATGAAGTTCCCCCACCCCTTTTTTAAAGATTTTATTTATTTGACAGAGAGGGGGAGAGCAAGAGTGAGAGAGAGAGAGAGAGCGCGCGAGAGCGCACAAGCTGGGGAGGGGTGCAGCAGGCAGGGGAGAGGGAGATGCAGGCTCTGCCCTGAGCAAGGAGCCTGTTGTGGGGCTCTATTCTGGGACCCTGGGATCATGACCCCTGTTTTTCTTCTGGAAGTTTTACAGTTTCAGGTCTATTTAAGTTGATTTTTGTGTACAGTGTAAGATAAGCATCCAGGTTTATTCTTTTGCATGCAGATACCATTTTTCCCAACACTGTTGAAGAGACTATCCTTTCCCTGCTGTGTATACTTGGCCTTTATGTTGAAGATCATTTGACCATGTATGTGTAGGTTACTTTCTGGCCTCTCTGTTCTTTTCCATTGGTAAGTATGTTTGTTTTTATCCCACTACCATACTGTTTTAATTATTGTAGCTTAGGAATATGGTTTGAAATCAGGAAGTGTGATGCTTCCAGTTTTTGTTCTTTCTCAAAATTGCTTTGTGTATTCAGGGTTTTTTGTAGTTCCAAATGAATTTTATGATTTTTTTTTCTATTTCAGTAAAAAAAAAATCCATTGGTATATTAATATAGAATACATTGACTCTATAATTGGCTTTGAGTATTATGGACATTTTAACAATAGTAAGTCTTCCACCTATGGACTTGGGATGTCTATTTATTTGTGTCTTCTTTAGTTTCTTTCTCAGTGATATAGTTTTAATTATACAAGTTTTTTACCTCTTTGCTTAAGTTAACTCCTCCGTATTTTATTCTTTTTGATGCTGTTGCAGATGGGATTGTTTTTCTTAAACTTGGATCATTCATTATTGGTGTACAGAAATGCAGCTGATTTTTTAAAATTGAAATGCAGATGCAGCTGATTTTTGTATATTGATTTGTATCTTGCAACTTTACTGAATTTGAATATTCTAGTACTTTTTTTGTCTTTAGGATTCTCTAACATAAAAAATCAGTGCCATATATAAACAGATAATTTTACTTCTTTTTTTCCCAGTGTAAATGCCTTTTCTTTTTCTTGCCTAATTCCTCTGGGTAGGACTTTCAGTACTGTGCTGAATAGAAGTGCAAGAGTGGGCATCTTTGTCTTGTTTTTTATTTTGTTGTTGTTTTGTTTTGTTTTTCTTTGTCTTGTTCTTGATCTTAGAGAAAAAGCTTTCAGTTTTTCACCATTGAGTATGATGTTAATTGTGGGCTTTTCATATATGTTCTTTATTATGTTGAGGTATTCTTTCTGAACCTAGTTTTTGAGACTTTTTACCATGAAGGGTGTTGAATTTTGTCAGATCCTTTTGTTGCATCTCTGGACATGATCATGTAATTTGTACCCTCCATTCTGTTAATGTGGTATGTAACATTACATGAGTTGTGCATGTCGAACCATTCTTGCATCTCAGGGATAAAACCCAGTTGGTTATGGCTTATGTTCCTTTAAATGTGCTGTTGAATTCAGTTTGCTAGGATTTTATGAGGACTTTTGCATCTGTGTTTATCATAAATGTTGGCCTGTAGTTTTCTTTTCTTTTTTAAGATTTTATTTATTTATTTGACAGAGACACAGCGAGAAAGGGAACACAAGCAGGGAGAGTGGGAGAGGGACAGCAGGCTTTCTACTGAGCAGGGAACCTAAAGCAGCACTCCATCCCAAGTCCCTGGGATCATGACCCGAGCTGAAGGCAGATGCTTAACAGACTGAGCCACCCAGGTGCCCCTAGTTTTCTTTTCTTATATTGTCTTTGGTGTTAAAAAAAAAGAAAAACCCTTCTCATTGTGAGATAATTGTACATTTCCATACAGTTGTAAATAATAATATAGAGCTTTTTATCCATTTTCCTCCATGGTTAAAGCCTTGCATAACTATAGTATAATATCACAACCAAGAAGTTGACATTGATACAATCTATAGCTTTTATTTAGATTTTACCAGTTTTACATGTACTCTTTTTCTTTCTTTCTTTTTTTTTTTTTTAAGATTTTCTTTATTTGACAGAGAGAGAGAGAGATCACAAGCAGGCAGAGGCAGGCAGAGAGAGAGGGAGAAGCAGAAGCAGGCTCCCCACTGAGCAGAGAGCCCAATGCAGGGCTTGATCCCAGGACCCTGAGATCATGACCTGACCCGAAGGCAGAAGCTTAACTCACTGAGCCACCCAAGTGCCCCTTACTCTTTTATTTCTGTTAAGTGTGCATTTTGTCCTATGCACTTTTGTCACATGTGGATTTCCAAGATTACGACACAGTCAAGATACAGAACGGTTTCATCATAAAGATCCTTCCTGCTTCTTTATCATAGTTATAAACACCTCATTCATAACAACCCCCCAATTTGTAACACCCCATCCTGCTCCACAATCACCACTAATCTCTGTGTCCATAATTTTGTCATTCTGAGAGTGCTATATGTGGAATCATGTAGTATGTAACCCTATTGAGACTGGCTTTTTCTGCACTTAGCATAATTCTCTGGAGTTTATTCAGATTTGTTGCATATCAGTAGTTCATTCTTTCTGTTGCTGAGTAGTAGTCCCTTGTGTGGCTGTCCCATGGTTTAGTCCTTCACCTGTTGAAGGACATCTGGGTTGTTTCCAGTTTGGGGCTGTTACAAACAAAACTGCTATAAACATTTACAGATTTTTTTGTAAACACTGGTTTTATTTCTTTGGGATAAATGTCCAGGATTGCAACTGCTGGGTCACATGGTGGTTGTATATTTAGTTCTTTAAGAAACTGATTAATTGTTTTCCAGACCCTCCCATACCTGTACGAGTAATCCAGTTATTGTGCTTCCTCACCAGCATTTGGTATTGTCACTTTATTTTATGGTAGCCATTCTGATAGGCATACAGTGATACCTCATTGTGATTTTAATTTGCATTTCCCTAATGGCTGATGGTATTGAATATACTTTCTTTTTTTTTTTTTAATTTTTTTTTTAAGATTTTATTTATTTATTAGTTAGAGAGAGAGAGAAAGCGAGCACAGGCAGAGAGGCAGAGGCAGAGGGAGAAGCAGGCTCCCTGCCGAGCAAAGAGCCGGATGTGGAACTTGATCCCAGGTCGCTGGGATCATGACCTGAGCCGAAGGCAGCCGCTTAACCAACTGAGCCACCCAGGTGTCCCTGAATATACTTTCATGTGCTTATTTGCCCTCTGTATATCCTCTTCCTTAAAATATCTCTTCATATCTTTTGTCCTAAGTGGATTTTTATTTTTTTTATGTTGAATTTTGAGATTTCTTTATATATTGTAGGTAAAGGTCCTTTGTCATCTATGGGGTTGGCACATACTTTTCTCCCATTCTGTAGCTTGTCTTTCCCAGTGCAAAACTCAGACCTAGGTTTTGTTGTTGGTTTTTTTTTTTTTAAAGATTTATTTATTTATTTATTTATTTATTAGAGCAAGAGAGCATGCCTGCATGCACATGCAAGTGGGGGGAGGGGCATAGGGAGAGACTCTGCACGCAGACTCCCCCTGAGCTCTGTGCAGCACATGGGGTGTGGGGGGAGGGGGGAATTGATTCCAGGACCCATGAGATCATGACCCAAGCCAAAACCAAGAATTGGACACTTAACCAACTAAGCCACCCAGGTGTCCCTCAAACTTAGTTTTTATTAAAATAGTTTATTATCTTTGATTCAGTGAATGAATGTCTCACATAACTGAGAGCTAGAAATTACCTTAAGAATAAACAATAAATAAATAAGTTAATAAGATGTGTAATCCTTGTTACTATAAAGGTACTTGCATGCATAGAAACATATTAATCAGTTTGTCTCAAATAAGAAATCAGCTGAAATTGGAGTAAGGAAGTGGAATTTTAATGTCTACTCTACCAGTCTGTGGGGCAGGGTGCAAAGGAGAATAAAGTCAGTTTACCAAGATATGATGCCTTTGTATTACATCAATTTATTGGAATTGGAACTCTGTTTCTTGGAAATTCTTTCCCTTTATTGCACTAGGTTATAGTTGTACTAGAGAAATTTCTCTGAGATTTGGAAAGTGAAAGTGAAGTGGCCACGTACCTGGTCAGAGGGCTGGTGTAGGTGTTGGTGCTGTCACAGCTCCTGTGGGTTGTCACAGACATGCCAGCTAACCTGCTGCTGGCTACGTCCACGGCTCCTCCAGAGCTCTCCAGATCATGGTGCTCTAGCTACGTGGAATCGTGGTGCAGGTGTGTGTGCAGCCCTGTGGAAGTGTGCCAGCCTGTTTGAGCCACTTGTATCATTAAAGTTGGAGCCTTACAGGCTGTGAGCAGCAGAGGTACCTTCTTGCTTCCGGCTCTTCTCAAGTCCACCCATCCTTCCTCTCTCCTAAAAGCCTGTCCTGTGGACGTTCCATGCAGACAGAAGCAGCAGGCTTGCATAGGCTGTGCAGTGGGCTTCTGCAGTTGGGAAAGGTCAGATTTCTACAGTAGATCCCTCTGCTGTATCATTTCTGGTGGTTCTGCTTCTCTAGTCAAACTTTAACTGATACAAATGGTCGTCTCTGTGTTCCTTGAAGTGAGTTTAGAATTCTGATGAATTTGTGTTCACAGCCAAATCTTATATTTGGTCTTTTCATAAGATTATTTCCAAGGGCACACAGGAATATTTTTGGACCATTGTAGAGCAGAATCAAAACATCTGTGAAAACTTAATCTGCAGCAGTCACCTTTTTTATTTTGCTTCTTTATCTTCCACTTGTCATGACCTGTTTTTAACTCTGGAATCAGGACATTAAACCCGTGAAGTCACTCTGTAGGCACTTAATTGACACAGAACCAAACCCATGATGTCTATAACCCCCACCTTGAAGAATGGCTCTGATTGATTTAAAAGGTGCTTAGCTTTTTTTTTTTTTTTTTTTTTTTTGACAGACAGAAATCACAAGTGGACAGAGAGGCAGGCAGAGAGAGAGGAGGAGGAAGCAGGCTCCCCATTGAGCAGAGAGCCCGATGCGGGGCTCGATCCCAGGACCCTGAGATCATGACCTGAGCCGAAGGCAGAGGCTTTAACCCACTGAGCCACCCAGGCGCCCCAAGGTGCTTAGCCTTTTAATTTTATTTCCTCTCTGCCCTTTTCATCTTGAGAGAAAGCTCCTGGTGGATTGTTAGCAGAATCATCCAGATCAGGAAGCAAGGAGAAGCTTCCTTCAAGAAAGAAGCAGGAGTTTTCCATGTTAAAGATGGGGAAACTAAGGCAAATGAAAAGATTTTAAACTCTTGAGTCTCTCTGCTTTTAGGCTACTGGATCATAGTATTCTACCAGTTCGGTAGGTTTATCTTATTGAAGGATTCTGATGGTGATATACACCATAGGAGTGAAAGTGGGTGGTTTGAAATGTCAGAGTTAAAAAATAGAATATCTTAATACGTGCAGCTGTAAGGATTTAATGCTTGGATCTGGAGAGGTTTTGGTGTGTGTGTGTGTGTGTTTTTTTGTTTTTTTTTTTTTACAGCAGTTTGCATCTTTTAGTCCCAGATGATATGTCAGCCATGAAAATCAGCTCTAGCCTCTATGCCCAAAATCTAAAAGAAATGGTGGCATGTTCATTTTGGTTCTGTTCCTTTTGCTTTGTCTTCTTTGGAATTCAGTTAGAGATGGTCTGTTGCAGCAAAGCTGATAAGTTTGTGTTCGCAGTCCATGATAGCAGACACCTGCCATCATAGATTATTTGACTAGATTGTCTAGGATGTTCAATGATGGATAGAGCCAAGGAAAAATATGATTGAAGGCAATAAAGATTTTATAGAGAAGAATGAAAAAAATGTCCTCTGAAAATTGCATGCCAAACTAATGTTTATCTTAGAAACCCGAAGAGGCGGAGTTAAGATTGTTGCCTGCCAGCGTGAGCCTCAGATGTAAAATGGGCTTCGGACTATAGTCTGGCAGTGTAGGAAGGATGGAAAATCAGGAGTATATTTTTGAATTATGAGCATTTTTATAGGTGAGTCTCTGAATGAAGCTTGGAAAACACCATTGGAAGCAATCTTTTTTTTTTTTTTTAATCAACATATGTCTTTTCTGTCTTCCTTTGGAACTACAGTTCATGTTTTTCCTAACTTTGAATACTTGGAATACATAGTCATTCCACTTAAAAAGGCAGAGAGGGGGACGCCTGGGTGGCTTAGTTGGTTAAGCAGCTGCCTTCGGCTCAGGTCATGATCCCGTCGTCCTGGGATCGAGTCCCACATCAGGCTCCTTGCTCAGCAGGGAGCCTGCTTCTCCCTCTGCCTCTGCCTGCCTCTCTGCCTGTGCTCGCTCTCTCTCTCTAACAACAACAAAAAAATCTTAAAAAAAAAAAAAGGCAGAGAGGGATGGGGGAGGAGTGCTTGGACATGCCAGAGTTAATGGCACTGTTATTTTCCAAATGATGAAAAGTGGTTTTTGTTCTCTAATACCCTGTTGATCTGACCCCTGGCCACTTCTCTGACCTCTAGTCTATCAGTCTGTACCTCATTCTACCTCTGCCAGCATTCTAGAGTCCTTGTGCCCTTTACAGGCTACACCCACTGCTGCCTGGGACCTTTACACTTTCTGGAATGCTCTTTGCTCAGACCCATGCACTCTTGCTCTCTTACCACCTTCAGTCTCTGCTCGAATGTCATTTCCTCCTTGACACCTTCCCTGGCTCCCTGATCCAAAATGGCGGACTGTCCTCCATGTTTCATCCTCACTCCCTCACTCTCTACCTTAGTAGCCAACATTGCTGTCTGGCAACATGGATTTTTTTTTTTTTTTAAATTTGACAGAGAGAGATAGAGAGATCACAAGTAGGCAGAGAGGCAGTCAGAGAAAGAGGGGGAAGTAGGCTCCCTCCTCAGCAGAGAGCCAGATACAGGCCTCTATTCCAGAACCCTGGATCATGACCTGAGTCAAAGGCAGAGGCTTAACCCATTGAGCCTCCCAGGCACCCTGGCAACATGGATTTATTGTTGGTTCTTTTCTTCCCTCAGTACTGTGTAAGTTCCATGAGGTGTATCCTTAGCACCTGGAACAATGCCTGCCATGCCAAGTGAGGGCTTCCTAAATTACTGTTGGAAGAGTGAATGAATTAATCACTCACGTGAATGCTTGACTTTTTCAGGTAAATATTTAGGCAGGGCTACACTTTTATAACAGACAAAAAAGTTTGCTTAACGTATTTCTTGGTTTATTTACCTTTTTTTCCCCCTCTGTCAAAGAGAAAAATGGAGGCAGATAAAGAATTTCCTGGACACAAGAGATGAATTCCACTGGGCCCTGCTTCTTGGGAGGCTAAGGGACAGTTTTGATTCTGAAAGGGGCAGTGGTGGCTCCCTGTTGCCTCCTGCTGGGACTGTGACTCTCTGTAAAGAATGATGACCCACAGCACTTTGGGACCATTCTCCTCTTGCGTAGCATATTGAAGTGTGATGGTTGGTGGATGCTAGCTGTAAATTTTAAGACTGGACATAGCAGCTGTGCCTTCTGAGGCAAACCCCAGAATTAGAGTTTTCTACAGACCTTGCTGTCAGGGGACCAAAGTTCATCCATCCTCATTTCCTATAGTCTCTAAAGAAAGGCCATGGTTTTTCAAGCCAGTGAGGTAGACATGGCATGTTTCCAGTTGGATCAAATAGAGTATAAGGCTCTAAAAATACTTTCTCAGAGGAACTATGATGGCTGTGACTTTCTGTCCCCAAGTACTATAGAATAAAGAATTTGGCCTTTATCCCAGGTTCCTGGGAGGGAGCTTCTAAACCCTTGGAATTTCCTGAGTGATGGGAGTGTCTCTGCTGCTCACAGGGGGCCCCAAGATCACACTTGAGTTTGTGCTAAGGAAGAGGTAACTCACAATGGGCCATCTGATAGTTTCAGAACGTGGGCTGGCTATGCTGGAAAGACCAATTGTAGGATTAGAACGATGGGACTTTGAGCCACATACCAGCCCTACCTTCCAACCTCCAGGAAGGGAAAGTGATGCTGGAGATTGAGTTCAGTCACATGCCCAGTGATTGATTAAATCAATCAACCTAAGTAATGAAACCCCAGTTAAAAACTTGACATTGAAGCTTGGTTGAGTTTGCCTGATTGGTATTCATACATCATTGTGCTGAGGGGGTGATGTGTCCTGAAGACAAGAAAGATCTCAGACCTGTCTCCATGGGTCTTTTCTTTTGACAGGTTTTGATTTTTATCCTTTATAATAAAATTGAAATCACAAGTATAATGCTTTCTCAAATGCTGTGAGTCGTTCCTGCAAATTATCAAATCTGAGGGAGTTGTGGGAACCCCCAGATTTGTGACGAGTTGGTCAGCAGGGCAGGTAGCCTGGGGACCACTGAACTTGCAGCTAGTGTCTGAAGGGAGCGCAGCCCTGTGCAGGAGTTTGTCCCCACATAAACTGACTAGTCACTGTCAGAATTGCAGTGCATCCAGGAACTTTACCAATCACGTACCTTTAAAGGAAAACGAATTGGCTAAAAATTGACAACTCAATTGCGCTTCTAACTAAACTATGTTTATATTATATCTGTTTATTTTTAAAATTATTTTTATTTTTTATTTTTAAATTTTTATTATTTTTATTTTTAATTTTTATTATTTGCTGACTCTCTTTTTGAAGATTTTCTTTTGAGACTTGCTGCATTGTCACAGATCTTCCTGCCCTCAGTTTCCCCAGCATTTCTTTGATGCAGTTGTTACTCTGAGCAGTTATGGGACCCTCATGACAATAACTACCCCTTGCATGGGTGTAGGTTCCTCCTGACAAGCCCCTCTTGCCCTATTCCCTCCCTTATAGCCAGGGGAGGATGGGATGCCTTGAGCACAAACCCAGACCATAAATTTTATTTGTGTCTTGGAGCACCTGTCTCCCCCTTTGCACTGTTACTTGCCTTGGTGCCTGCAATCATATCTTTTGGTTCTTTGATCCATTAAGTGATGAGGATTTGCTGACTTATTCTTGATACTAGAGGGAATGCAGAAGAAGAGCAACCAAATGATTAAGGGCCAAAGGGATTCGTCTTAGAGGAAAACGAGAAAAACCAGATGTTGTTATTTATTGGTTGAATGATCTAAGAAGACTATGGAAACCACTTATAAGTGTTTGAGAGCTAAGAGGATGGCAAGAAAGGGAAGAAGGAAAATGAATGACAGCCGAGGAAGACTGGAGAATATTCTGTGTGTTCAGTTTTGGGTGGTGGAAACTCACGAGGAAAGTGTTGGAGGACTCGTTACTTGAGATAGCAGAAACAGACAGTTAAAGTTAGGATGGTTAAAGTACATTTAATTTTTTCTTTTCCCTGGGTTGTAGTTTGTATTGCGAAAGAATGTATGTTGTGTTATTGCTGAGAAAACTGGATTTCCCAGGTAATCGTGGCAAAGATAGGTAGCCTTCCTTTAAGCATTGAGATGCATGTCTCTCATTGTTCTGAGTATCACCTGGTTTGAATCACTGGGTTTCTTGGGACAGATCTCCTGGTCCCATTTCACATTTACTGACTTATATTATCTTGGGGGTAGAATGAGGGAATTGGCAATTGTAGCGTGCACGTCAGGGAATTCAGAATCTGGGAACCACTGGGACCCAGTGGGAGCATATGTTACATGAAGCTGAGATGCCAAGTATCTCTGGTGTGATATAGAAAAAAGAATCCAAAAGCTCATTGAGATAGGAATGTTGCCGTGCGTTTACTACATGCCGCCGGCCCACACCTTTCTCCCACCCCTCTACTACAGTCCTCGAGGGCCAGAGATCTTCCCTCCACTGAGGCATTAAGAACTATGTTAGTGAGGGAGCACCTGCAGTGCAGCTTGGAGAAGCTCTGCTCTGGCTCTTGTCTGTGGGTAGGTGTGATGTGGGTGATACGACTGAGGTGGGCTTTCTGCTGGGGTCCAGGAGGCCAGATGCCAATGGCAGAGCGTAGCTGCCAAAGACAAGGGGAGTGCATTTACCATGACAGGCAGACAGGCAGCAAGGACGTAGGGGTGATCAGGATGCCGTGACCCCCTGAGAGGGATCGCTGGTGGTGGCCAATTAATCACATTGTCCCTAGGAAGGAAGTAGATGTGCAGCCCTCTTAAATGTTGCTTCGTCTCTGTACCTGGGAAACTCCAGGCTCCGTAGAAAGCCAGGCTTGAGTCACCACAGGGGAGAATCATGATCTGCTAGGTGAGTGCATGGAGGTAGGGCTGTTTGAGTGAGCTGGGGTCCCCTGGAGGAGGGTCTCAGTCTGTTCCATAGCAGCAGTCTCTTCCGGGGAGATAGCCCGGTTTTGTTTTTTTAAACCAGAACTATTTTCCACAGAAGAAAATTAAAAAGATTAGGGGGCTTTATCTAGAGCCCCAGCCTCTGTGAGTGAATGGAAAAGGAGGGGCAGCCAATGGCTTTCCTCTCCCCTCCTCCTCCTGTGACTTCTTGGTGAACACTGTGACCCTGGGATCTGTTCTGGGGACCAGTGCCCTGTGATTGCTGTGAGCTCATTAGAACCCCACCTTTCTGGGTAGCTTTACAGGGAGGCAGACAAGCTCAGATGGAGGAAGGGCATTTGCGGTCCTATTTGCCAAAAAGTCTGGAAGGCTTTCAACCAGTCAGATGTGACTATTCAGATTTTTTCTTTTCCTCCTCCTCCTCCTCCTCCCCCTAACCCCCTCTCCCCGCTACCCTCTCTCCCCTTCTCTCCATCCTCCTCCTCCTTCTTCAAAGGTTTATTTATTTGAGAGAGAGAGAGAACTAGTGGTGGCAGGGCAGACTTGGG